>CAJHQP010000469.1:72500-188781 GCA_905132765.1 Moricandia arvensis
GAGAGAGAGAGAGAGAGAGAGAGTGAGAGAGAGAGGGAGAGGAGAGAGGGAGAAGAGAGAGGGAGAGAGAGAGGGAGAGAGAGAGGGAGAGAGAGAGAGAGAGAGAGAGAGAGAGAGAGAGAGAGAGAGTATGAATAGTACATCCCTTTTTCTATAAGTATGTGGAGCAAGCTTTCAAACTCTTTACTTGGTTACTCACACACGAAAACTCTCCCAAGGTAGAAAATCCTTTTCTTTTCTCTCTTCTTCGCTTGTTTTTTATTTGTATCATGGCTTTCACCAACGAAGTTTTCGAGAATGCATTGCCATCCATATTTGATTCCAAGGGCTTGCGCGTTTGGGGTGACAAAGAGGTTCTGAAGGTTGAGTTTGTGCGACATTCCGTCGACCATGAGGAGGTGAAGGCGTATTGGGAAGCGACCTGCGGTCTCCCACCTCCATGAATCAACTTGTGGAGTCGTACGAGACCAATCTTCACGTGACCCACCAAAGGGCCGAGTGATTATAGGACTTCTTTCCTTTCCACCATCCGTGATTTTTGCCGAGTCCCTGAGGAAGTTGAGTTTTGGATGCCGAAACATGGGGAGAGTGCCCGCTCCCCGCCTTGTGGCCTTTTTACATGCTACGAAGTGCATCTTCTGCAGTGCCGCTTATTGTTACCATCCAAAAAATCATATTCCAGTTCCTTGACCATTATGGCTTGTCGATAAGACAACGTTCGCCTGGCGGCCTGCAGCACCTCGTTGGTCTTTTGGTTCTGAGTTACAAATAAGGGATGGATCTAAACGTCGATTATTTTCTAGCCTTTCTTTATCCGCATAAGGTGGGTCAGATGTCCCGATATTGTCTCTGGCCGAGACATTTTATGGCGGTGATTTCGGGTTTAAGTCCAACTTCCATGGTTGGCATAAGCGTTACTTCTTTGTCTTAATAAATAATGCTTCTGCTGCGGAACAAAGCATTCCATTCTTCAGACGAAAAATGGATCACAAGGGTATCGTGGTTGAATTTTTTGATCATTTTTGGTTGCGTACTGATACCTAACCATTGTTTTGTTTTGCAGTTATCAATCATCTTCCCCATGTTTCCTGTAGACACGACTATCGTTAGGGACCTTCTCTGAGGTGGCCTGTTTCATTGGGGTTACTTTTCTCCACAGCGAGTTCCCACAGCGGTCGAGATCCAGTCATTGACCAATACGTTCCATACGAGATTCCTGTTTTGAGGAAGAGGGAGAGATCTCCAAAGAACAAACAAGATGCTGCCAACGATGGCGATGTTGCTTTCGACGGGGTGAATCTTCCCTCGGATGAATTGTACCGCAATCTCCTCACTGGAGATGGGAGCGGTACTAGTGAGATCCCGTTGCCATCGTGAGCAGGCGGATCTAACCTTGACGAGTATCTCGCCTCTCTTAACGTTCCTTCGGGTCAGCCTGAGACCAGCGGAGGACTTATCAAATCAGCACCGTATACGGAAGCATTGCGACTCTACATGGGGGTCAGTTTTTCACTTTTATTTTGGCCTTGCTTTATAAATTTGCTTCTAACGAACGGTTTCATGAAGGGCCTTCACGGGATGGACGAGGCCCTTGGGGCGAGCTATCTTGAAGAGCATACGGCTCGGTTCAAAGCTGAGATGGCCCAGAAGTAGAAGGCTTGTTTAAAGGGCGAGGTTGAGGCATGCCTCCTTTGCGAGAAATAGTCCGAGCAGGAGAGGGCTCCTTCTTCGCTGTGAGCGTAGAGCTGGTCGAAGGGAGATGGCTTTTTGATTGTTTTGTTTGAAAATCCTAGATTGAACCTTGATCACCTTATATCAATTATCCTTGCCCATGGATCCATTCTTAGCATTTAATTGAAACTATAGTTCTTGCACTTATCTCTTGACTGAATTTGAGATCACTTTGTTTATATTTCTAGTTTCTTAGCTTGTTACCAATCATCCATCTTCTTACTTGCTTAGATTAAGAAGTTATGTGTATTCTTAGTGTTATAGATCATTAGTTCCTTTGGATTTAATCCTAAAGTATTGCATTGATATACCATTCGATTGTGGTAGCGTGCACATTAGGTTAATTGGCATGTGGTAAAATGCAGTAATCATAGACCTTTCCAAAGTTCTACTCGCCCATGGGCGACTAGGCCTTGGCATGGATCTGGTCTCCCGTGGGCGGCTAGACGTTGCGTGTCTGATCGCCCACGGGCGACCAGACAGAGAAGTCACTCGGTTGTTCCCTCGATTGCTTGTCTTGATTTGTTAGCTTGGACGAGATGGGTTAGGCGATGAGGAGTTCGGAAGCGAGGATTTCTTGTTTTCTTTTTGTCGAAAGAGAGGTAACATTTTCCGTGGTAGCTTTCAGGCATCGATTTATTCGTGACCATTTTTTACCCCAACAGTTTCGCGACGATTCTCGCATAGACATCAAAGGAAAAGGCGCAATCTCGTTTACAGACATGAATGGAGATTGAAGACGAATGAAAGATGTCTACTTTATTCCAAGGACTAAAGAGTAACATTATTAGCCTGGGACAGGCAACTGAAGCAGGTTGCGACATAAGATTGAGAGGGGAGCAGCTGACGATGCATGATCAACACGGGAAGCTATTTGTAACGGCCAGGAGATCAAAGAACAGATTATATAAAGTCTGTATGGGAATAAAACACACCTTTCAGACTATACAATCCATGATACAGAAGGAGATAATTCTTGGCATACCAAGTGTTAATATCAAAAAAAGAAGTGTGTGGCTCCTGTCTACCTGGGAAACAAGCTAGAGAAGCCTTCCCGAAACCTACATCGTATCGAGCAACTAAGACACTAGAGCTCCTACACGGAGATCTTTGGGGACCCATAACGCCAAGCACAATGAGCGGGAACAAGTATATCTTCATTTTTATTGATGACTACACCAGGTACATGTGGAGAATGTTGTTAAAATAAAAAAAACGAAGCCTTTAGCAAATCCAAGAAGCTAAGAAACCTGGTCGAGCAAGAAGCAGGGGAGAGAATACCAACCTTTATGACCGATAGAGGAAATGAGATTTTATCTGCAGAACTCAATAGCTACTGCCAGGACACGAGCATAAAATGTCATCTCAATGCACCATACACACCTCAACAGAACGATGAGGTTGAGCGTAGAAATAGAACAATGATGGAGATGGCAAGGAGTATTCTAAAACATATGGATATGCCGAATTATTTTTGCGGAGATGCCATACGCCACTCGAGATATCTCTTAATTAGAGTGGCCACTATAGCTTTGAAAGAGAAGACACGTTATGATTTATATCGAAGTAAGATACCTAATGTAGATCATCTCAAGTATTTGGGTGTGTCGGGTGTGCTAAGATAGATGGGAAAAAACTGAAGAAACTCGACGACAGGTCTCATATGCTAGTGCATCTAGAAACAGAGCCATGGTCGAAAGCATATCGATTGTATGATCCAAAAACAAGAAAAAATATTAGTGAGTCGAGATATTATCTTTGATGAAACAAAAGAATGGAACTGAATAAAAGAAGGTTCGCAGAAACAGAGCAATGGAAGCTTCTGTCATTTTGCTTGGAAGCTTTGGTAATCACGGCATAACCGAGACAATAGATGCAGCTTCAAACGCAGATCAAAACATCAACAGTAAAGATGTACAAACTGTTGGAATGAAGAATAAATAGAGCTGGAGTTGATGAAGAGACCAAGCAAATAAGGAGCAAGCAAATCAAGCATCTGGAACAAGCAGATTTGAATATGTCCGTATAGTCTTGCTCCACAAGCAACTCACCTTGCCCTACTTACCTTGCAAGGCAAGAAATGAGTTGGGGAGACTTAATATGGACGTTGGGAGTCTCCAGAAGTAAAGGGAATCAAGTTTGAATGGAAATACTCAGTTCTGGTTTGATCTGGACAAGAAGAAGTCACATGGGTGCTTTGGAGATGCAGCTGGACCTGTCACTATCACACCAAGCTGAATGTGCCATCTTCCTCCAGTCACTTTCTCTTCCTCTGGACGTGCCAGACTGTCCATGCCACAGCCTGCTCCACACCAGTCTGCCCCAGCCAGTTCTGAACCTGGTCTGATCTCTCTTTCTCTACAACATTAGTTATTTAAGTTTTCATGTTTTATTAGTAGTTTATTGTGCTTGTAATGTCTAGTAACTTGGCTATAAATCCCCCTCATGTAACCCACAAAATTCCTAAGGAGATTTGAGCCTCCTCCTTCACTTATTTTCTGGTTCACAATCTCTCATACTCTCATACTCTTTGAAGTGATAAGTTAACTCTTTCCTTCAACAAATCTCGGGTTACTTTATTCTCTCAATCCCTTATTCTCACAAACTCTCAAATACTCACTCGTAATTTCGTCCATATTTCATTGTCTCTGGTCCATACTAAACCAGAAGATCTCAAACACTCTCCATAATCCCATCATTCTCACTTAAACTCTCAAAAACACTCTCTCTTTGATTCTTAGTCTCTCTGGTCCAAACTAAACCAGAAGCTGATTCTCATCACCAAAATCATTCTCCATTTTGTTCTCACCATTTTCTCTCTATTCTCACACAAACCACATGTGATAATTAAGTCGTAGCTGATCAAGAATAAGAAGTGCAAGAAGAAGAAACAGAGACACCCCCCTTCGAAGATCAGAGAGACAAACAACAAAACCTAAGTACCTTGAAGACTAAATTCTTCTTGCCGAAGAGCTAGGAGAATAGATACTGCTATATCTAAACAACGAGCCAAGGAATTTCGGAGAAGCAAAGAAGTCTAAAATATGGACAAGGGCGTGTGAGGAGTAAATTGTCTCTATTGAGAAAAATAAAATGTGGATTCTAGTAGATCTTCCGTTTGGAGCTAAACCAATCGGTCTAAAGTAGGGTTTTAAGATCAAACGCTATGCGGATGGAAATATCAACAAATACAAAGCTTGGCTCGTTGTGAAAGGATATGTTCAACGCCATGGAATTGATTTTGACGAGGTTTTCGCTCCAGTAGCAAGAATTGAGACAATACGGCTTCTTGTTAATCTAGTACCAACAAATGGATGGGAAGTACATCATCTAGACGTTAAGACTGCATTCCTTCATGGAGAGTTAAAAGAAATCGTCTACGTTACAAAACTTGAAGGCTTCGAGAAGAAAGGATGTGAGAGTAAAGTTTACAAACTAAACAAAACTTTGTACGGCTTGAGCAAGCAGCACAGGTGTGGAACAGAAAATTGAATCAAATTCTTTGTGAGCTTCAGTTCAAAAAGTGCGCCAAAGAACCTTCAATGTATCGCAAGGCAATAAACAGAGAGGTCCTCATAGTTTCTGTGTACATATATGACTTATTTGTCTCCGGAATGAACAAGAGAATCATTGAGGAGTTTAAGCAAAACATGTCGAGCAAGTTCAACATGAGCGACCTTGGGAAACAAACATACGATCTTGCTATAGAACTATGTCAATATGAAGGAGGAATTCGTCTGAACCATAGGTGCTATGCGTCTAAGATTTTATAGAATGCCAGGATGAGAAATAGTAATCTACACTACAAGAAATATTGGTATTGGTAGCACCCGAAAAACGCTACTATAAGCTTTTCGTAGCGTTTCGAAGAACGCCGTGACAGCCGCAGCTATGGTAGACCCTCCTTCTATCGTAGCGTATTTTCGTGTGCTATAAAAATCAGAGATATTATAGCATTTATGTTTCGCTATATTAAAATGTTTTAATAACACTATAATTGTGTTATTATATGATTTACTATGGCATTTTTCATGTGCCGTAACATAATTTATAATGACATATATATAATGCTATAACTAAAAATAAAATATTTTAAAAAATAAATAAATTATTAAAATTTAATTATTAATAATAATTAATTAAAAATAAAAGAAGACAATTCAAAAAATAAAATAAAAATATTTATTGATTAAAATCAATATACAAATAATTAAAAACTAATTAAACCAAAAACTAATTAAAAAATCGGTTTACAAATTAGACCGGTTCACATACAAACCTGGTCGAAAAACAAAATCTAAAAAAACCCTAACTTCTTCCCACCTCCGCACTTCCTCCCCAGCTCTGCCTCCTCCGCCGCACAATCCCTAAATTCTTTCTCTCTATCTTCTTCTTTACCTTTGCTCTTCTTCTATTTTCTCTCCCTTTCTTGTTACACAGATACGATTCTCCTTGGATCTATCAACAACCTCCGACTTGGCCTCTTCTTTTTTAATGCTTAAACCTTCGGTGATTTCATGAACTTTTGATAGCTTAGGAAGCCATTTAATCTAGCAAAACAAGAACATGGGCACATTAGGAGGACCAACATATTAACCCAGACATATTTTTTATTCATCTCTGCAATGAAATCTTGGACCCAAAAGTCATGAAATTTACCTAAGAACGTTCTCCTATGTTGAGGTCAGCAGCTTTGTAACCCTAATACTTCACCTTCGGAGCCTCCAACCTCTAGAGCATACGCCTCTGTTCGAGTATCCACCTTTGTTCGCTTACTCCAGTCGCATCGCTCAATCGAAATTAACCTATTAGATCAAAAAGTAAAGTAAATCTGAGATGAACTTGCTAAACAATGGGTAAATCTGAGATGAACTTCGAGATCTCGTACCCGTTCTTCTCCTCGAAACCCACCGATCTTCAACCGAAGGTTTCAAAAGGAGCGTGGTCGTGAAGCTTCCGAACTCTCTATTATCTCTCTCTCTCTCTCTCTCTGTTCTCTCACTCGACTCTCTTCTCAGGATAACGCAAGATGAGACAGAAAAAAAAAGAGAAAATAATTAATCTGAGTCGTTGATTCTATCTAATCCAATGGTGCAAATGGTGATCCTTGTATTGTGGATCTGACTTAAAACAATTGACCAATGAAGAAGAAGTAGGAGGATAACCAAAAGTTTTACTTCTGGCCATTAGATTAAAGTTAATCTATGGTCAAGATTGATCAATTAATAAAGCTGTTATTTCATTAAACAGTTATTTAATTAATTGTCATTATATGTTTGACGATTTTTTTATATAAAAACTAAGTTATTCATCTACATTTATAAAAATAATAATATAAAATTAACAAAACAATTTGAAGTTAAATAGAACTAATACTATAAGATTAACAAAATGATTAGAGAGTTTAGGGTTTAGGAGTATAGTGGTTTGGGTTTAGATCTTTGAGATTAGATTCTGTAATTTTTGATGTTAAATAATAAAAAGATTGGAGTTTTAAGTTTCTTTAGATAGAATTTATGATATATGAGTAATGAAGTGTATGATATATATATATATATATATATATATATATATATGCATGTATAATATAGTGTTTTATGATATAGTTCAATATGAGATTTGTTGTTTAGGATTTAGAATTAATTATACAATTTGAGTTTAGTATATAATGGTGTTTAAGTTAAAATTTATATTATAAATTGGGAAAAGTTAGATTTATGACTTTGTATGTAAGGTTTAAGTTTGGGGTTTAGGGTATGAGATTTAGGGTGTAGATTTAAGATTTAGTGTTTGAGATTAAGATTTTATATTTGATAATAGATTTAAATTTTCAGTTTAAGTGTAAACTGAAATTCTATTCCGAAAAGTTTGAAGTTTTAAAGTTTATATTTAGAAGCTAGGGTTCAAACCCTAAACTTTAAACACCAACCATTAAAACTTAATATATTTTTTCTAATTTAAACCTCATATCTTCATTTAGTATTTTATAAAGAACTCTCTTTTTTTTTAAGAGAACAGATAAAAACCATAGCAAAAAGATAATTGTTGTTTTTTTTACCCGGTAAGAAGTTAAAGGAAACCAAAAAATTGGCTTAAGTATTGGCTCCAAACTAATTTTTCAGCTATAGTAGTTGTTTTTGCTTTCCCGCTTAATAAAATTCTATCTTAGCGCGGATTTAGTGCTACGATATAATTGTGATCAGATTTTGGTATTTTCGATAGCAGTTAGTGAATTCGTGCTACCGCGAAGTGCTACCAATACTCATATTTCTTGTAGTGCTAGTTCATACATTGATGGAGCTTGGATTGAAGATGTCAAAGTCAGAGAACGAGGAAGAAATTAATGCGTGTATAGAAAGAATGTCCTTACGACATTTACTACATACGAGAACCGATCTACCCTTTAGCATTGGAGTACTAAATCGTTATATGCAGAGTCCAAGGGAGTCACATGGATTTTCCATGAAACAACTGCTACAATATCACAAGGGAGCATTACGTATGGATTAATATTCGAGCACTCAATGACAAGAGCACCTAAGCTTGTAGGTTATAGCTATGGCAGCTATAATGTTGATCCCAATGACTGTAAGAGTACGACTGGACACATATTTTACCTTGGAGAAAGTTCCATTACTTGATGCTCTCAAAAACAGGATACAGTTGCTTTCTCGTCATGTGCAGCTTAATTCATGGCTGGTACGGAAGCTGCAAGATAAGCAATATGGCTCCAAGATCTTTTGAGTGAAGTAATCAGCTACGCATGTGAGAAAGTGGTGTCACGTATTGATAACCAATCTGAAATTGCGCTAACGAAAATTCCGGTGTTTCATGATAGGAGGAAGCATATACACAGGAGGTATCACTTCATTCGAGAATGTGTGGAAAACGGACAAGTAGAAGTTAGATACCTACAGGGAGATAAACAAAAAGCAGACATTTTGACTAAACCTCTAAGACAAATTCGGTTGAAAGAAATGAGAGAGTACATTGGCATGAAGAACGTATAGATGAAGATATTTAAGCTTAAAGGGAGAACGTCGGATTAAGCTTAAAGTTAACTTGAGAACCAAGCTTCCTAATCCTACCTAGTTATGATTTATCTAAAGGATTAGGAAATATCTATTTGTGCTATGCCTAATGAGTTTAGGAATTTATGAGTTATATATAAGGAGATGCTAATGTGTAGCATAACTTATGAGTTTGTGAGAGATTGAGAGTTTAAGGTTTTTTGAGATAGTCCTTTTTAAGAGAGATTAATAAAAAGAGTTTCTTATTTGAGTTTATAATCTTGTGTTCGTTATTAAGGAATCATCATATCAATGATTGATTTAGGAATCAGTGTAAATAAGGATACATAATATATTGTCATTAACTTTCATTCTAATACCCTAGCTATTGGCCGTGTATATAAGGCTCCCTTGTACTCTCTTTAGACATATATGAATAATACACTTGACATGGTATCAAGAGCTTAAAGATCCACAAAACCCTAAAAAAAAATTTCTCCATCTTGTTTTACGCCACCATGAGTTCATCGGACAACACATCTCCCACTGTTTTCACCGAAGCAATCAACACAAATGCTCAATCACTCCTCACCGTCAATATGTCCAATGTTACCAAACTCACCTCTGGCAACTACCTCATGTGGAGTCTCCAGGTTCATGCCCTTCTTGATGGTTATGCTCTTGCTGGCTACATTGATGGAACCATGACTGCTCCTCCAGCAAAACTTACCACTGATGACCAAGTTGCCGTCAACCCTGCTTTTACCCTCTGGAAGCGCCAAGACAAACTTATCTACAGTGCCCTCATTGGAGCGATTACTGCTCCACTCCAACCGCTTGTTTCTCGCGCCTCCACCTCTACTGAAGCCTGGAACACACTTGCTTCAACCTATGCCAAACCAAGTCGAGGTCACATCAAACAACTCAAGACTCAACTCAAAAACTGGAAAAAGGAGAGCACGACAATAGATGTGTACCTCCAAGGCATCACTACACGCCTTGACCAGATCGCCATTCTTGGCAAGGCTATGGATCATGTAGATCAAATAAATTTGATCCTCGAAGGCTTACCGGAAGATTACAAACCAGTTGTTGATCAAATCGAGGGTCGGGATGCTCCACCCTCCATCACTGAACTCCATGAAAGACTGTTGAACCATGAAGCAAAACTACTCACTGCAGGAGACACTATTCTCCCTCAGAGTCCTGTCACGGTAAAGATGGCGCAGCAACAACAGCACAACAATCATCACTACAAAAACCAGTCCAAGCCTCGAAACAACAACAACAACAACCAATGGACGCCTCAGTCGTATCAATCCTAGTGGCAGTCTTCCCCACAAGGTTCTCGTTCTGACTCAAAAGGACCAAGACCCTACCTTGGACGGTGTCAAATCTATGGCACTCAAGGCCACAGTGCAAAACAATGCTCCCAACTTCAAAGTTTCCAAGCAGCAGCTCACCAACAGATGACTTCGTTCACGTCATGGAACCCCCGAGCCAACTACACTGCCGCTTCCCCGTACAACCCCCAAAAACTGGATAATGAACAGTGGTGCCACTCACCACATCACCTCTGATCTCTCAAACCTATCCTTCCACCAACCGTACCAGGGAGGAAACGATGTCATGATCGCTGTTGGTTCCACAGTCCCGATTCAGCAAACTGGTTTCTCCACCCTCCCAACTCAAACTCGTCCTATTTCTCTACATAATATCTTATATGTTCCACAAATCAACAAACATCTAATCTCTGTCCATTGACTATGTAACTCTAATGATGTATCTGTGGAATTTTTCCCCTCTTCATTTCAGGTGAAGGATCTGAAAACGGGGGTCCGATTGCTCTCTGGCAAAGCTAAAGATGAACTGTACGAGTGGCCTCTTTCTGTGCCTCAAATCTATGCCTCCTCTACCTACCCAAGCTCAAAGACCACTCTCATTTCATGGCACTCCAGATTGGGGCATCCATCTTCTTCTATCTTACGCAATATTATTTCAAGCTTTAGGCTTCCTGTTTCTTTATCATCTCCTACACAGTTTTTTTGCAATGATTGCTTCATCAATAAAACACACAAACTCCCTTTCTCCCACTCTTCTATTACTTCAACACAACCTTTTCAATACCTATTCTCCGATGTATGGACCTCCGCTATCCTATCCTCTGATAACTACAAATACTATCTAGTAGTCATTGATCACTACACTAGATATTCCTGGCTATTTCCCCTCAAACAAAAATCCCAAGTCAAGGATACTATCATAACCTTCAAAAACCTTGTCGAAAATTTCTTCTAAACCAAGATACGTACCTTTTATTCTCATAATGGAGGAGAGTTCCTTGCCCTGAAACAGTTCTTTCAAACCCATGGCATCTCCCATTACACATCCCCACCACACACTCCGGAACACAATGGCATATCTGAACAAAAGCACCCCCATATTGTGGAAACAGGAATGAGTCTCCTCTACAAAGCCTCTGTTCCAACGAAGTATTGGCCCTTCACCTTTGCGGTTGCAATCTACCTGATCAATAGGATGCCCACACCGAATCTTAAGATGCACTCACCATTCTTCAAACTTTTTGGTAAAGTTCCCAACTATCACAAGCTTCGCATTTTTGGATGCGCCTGCTATCCGTGGCTCAAGCCCTACACTTGACACAAACTACAGGATCGCTCCACGCAATGTGTCTTCTTTGGATATTCTGCAACTCATAGTGCCTTCCTCTGCTATGATCTCAAGACTGGTCGAATGTATGTCTCACGCCACGTACAGTTTGATGAGAGCTCATTCCCTTTCTCAACAACACGATCCCAATCGTCAACACCAGATGCACAAGAGCTCAACCCACTGATCTATCCTCTGGTATCTCCACTTCACAATCTGCAGCCTCAACGACCCCCGAATTCGGATCCTCACCAACAACCTCTCACACCCATTGCTCCGTCACCGCCATCACCGATAACCCAGGTATCGTCTCTGAACTCTCACACTTCTTCTTTTCCTCTCTCTTTTGAGCCCACTGCTCCACCTCAAAATGGTTCGCAACCCACGGCCCACCCAACCCTAAACACAAACACCCAACCTCCGGCCCAAATCTCCCAAACACAACCAAGCCCAATCACTCAAAATCCTGAAACCTCAACCTGATCCTCTCATTTCTCTGCCTCGACAACAATGTCTTCTCTAGAACCTCAACTTTCTTCCTCTGATTCTCCTTCATCAACACTATCAGTACCACTACTGAACCCCGAACCGCAGCCTCAAAATCATCATCCTATGTCTACAAGAGCCAAAACTGGAATCACTAAACCAAACACTAAATACCTCTATGCGGCCCAATTAACTGTCCAAGCCAAACCACGTACCATCAATCAGGCTCTCTCCGATGATAAATGGAGACAAGCCGCAACAATGGAGTTCAATTCTCATGTCCGCAACCACACCTGGGATTTAGTCCCACCACCACCACCAAATCATACGATTGTTGGTTCACGCTGGATTTTTACCACAAAGTACAATCCCGACGGCACGGTTCTACGCCCTAAAGGACGCCTCGTTGCCAAAGGATACAATCAACGTCCTAGACTATACGATGCCGAAACATTCAGTTCAGTTGTAAAGTCTACAACTATACAGATTGTTCTGGGTGTTGCTGTCAACTTCAACTGGCCGGTCCGACAATTAGACGTCAACAATGCGTTTCCTCAGGAAACTCTGACGGATGAAGTTTACATGGCCCAACCACCGGGTTTTGTTGATGTTGATAGACCAAACTATGTATGTCGCCTTCGCAAGGCAATATATGGGCTCAAACAAGCGCCCCGCGCCTGGTATGTTGAACTCCAAACATATCTCCTCAAGTCTGGTTTTAGAAATTCCGTCTCCGACACATCACTATTCATAATTCAGAAAGGTAGATCAGTTTTCTATATCCTGGTTTATGTTGATGACATTCTTGTCACTGGCAATGACAACAGTCTCATACAACAGACCCTTCATGCCTTTGCTAATCGATTCTCTGTTAAAGACCATGAAGAACTACATTATTTCATGGGTATAGAAGCAAAACGAGGTCCTCAGGGCCTACATCTCAGTCAAAGAAGGTACATACTCGATCTCCTGGATAGGACACACATGTTGGGAGCCAAACCGGTTACCACACCTATGGCTACATCAACCAAACTCGTACTCAAGTCTGGCACAAGATTGTCTGATCCCACATAATATTTTCGCGTAGTGGGCAGTCTACAATATCTTGCCTTCACTCGTCCTGATCTCTCTTACACTATCAACAGACTTTCGTAATTCATGCACTCACCTACAAAGGATCATTGGGATGCCGTCAAACGCATCCTCGGTACTTGGCCGGCACATCAGATTATGGAATTCTCCTCCGCATAGGCAACACCAGAGTTCTACATGCCTTCTCCGATGCCGACTAGGCCGGTGATGCTGGTGACTACCTCTCCACCAATGGCTACATGGTCTACATTGGACAACATCCAGTCTCATGGTCCTCGAAGAAACAGAAAACCATCGCTCACTCATCAACTGAAGCCGAATATAGGTCAGTGGAAAATACATCTTCTGAGCTAAAATGGATCACTTCCCTCCTCCATGAACTTGGTTTCCAACAACGCCAACCTCCCATTATTTATTGTGACAATGTGGGTGCAACCTACTTGTGTACTAATCATGTCTTCCATTCACGCATTAAACATGTTGCACTCGATTATCACTTCATACGAAATCAAGTTCAATCAGGTACACTACAGGTTGTCCACATGTCTACTCGTGACCAGCTTGCTGATGTACTAACAAAACCCCTGTCTCGACCGGCATTCACTTCATTTCGAGGCAAGATTGGAGTGGCAAGACCCCCTCCATCTTGAGGGGGCGTATTAAGGAATCATCATATCAATGATTGATTTAGGAGTCATTGTAAATAAGGATACATAATATATTGTCATCAACTTTCATTCGAATACCCTAGCTATTGGCCGTGTATATAAGGCTCCCATGTACTCTCTTTAGACATATATGAATAATACACTTGACATTCGTGAGACTTCAAACATCGAGTAACTTGATTTCTATAATAAAACGGTTAAATCTTATATGAATAAAATTTTCTATAAGCTTTATGCTTTCACCTCTATTAAAGAATACATAACACATAGCATTAGGGAAGATCAAGTAATCATATACTCTTCCAAGATATAATAATTGGAAGAAAAGAAATTAAACAAACGGACCTTTGAGAGCTCACCTTTGAATAATCGAGACGCCATGAAGTTTCTTGTAGAAAGCATGCAACTCTGATATACACAGCTCTTGGTTTGGAAAATATATGAAATTCTAACCAATGGAAAAAAAGAGCTCTACTGCTCGTGTGGTAATTAAGAAGTGTAAAAAGATTTATAAGAAGTGAAAGTAGAAGAAGTGTTTAAAAAATGTAACGCAACTTTCCAGAGACTGTAATAAAGCTTACATGAGTGTTTGGAAAGATAGTTCGGTGATAACAGGAATGGAGCCAAAGGAAACTGATGATTTACGGATTTGACGGTACCATGGTGGTAGATTTCGCGGATTTTTTGAGTGATTTACTTAAGAGTTCTGTGGAGTAAGATATATACGTTGGGATGGGGTAACTGAAAAGATCCTCGTCATTGGATATAGGGTTAGATATAATGCTTTTATAGGAGCAGGATTAAGGGGCGGTGGAACCAAACATTCAAGAAGAGTTTAAAGATCATCATTGATTGATCAGGAGTGGCTCAAGGTATGATAGAGATAAACACAGTTTATCTCCTTGGATCAAACTACCGTTCTTAAAACAATAGCTCATACAAGCTCAAAGATATAGAATCTGAAATGAAGAAAGACTCTAAAACACGATGAACAAGGGTTTACAAAAACTTGTTACAAATTCTAAGAAGAAAACACACACTTTCTTCTGAATGAATCCAAGAGAAAAGCAAAGTGAACTTGCTTCTTGTTCACAAGGTGATTATGAACCGAATCCAGTTTGGTTTTTACCTCAGCAATCTGACCTCCATCCATGTTTCCAACTAGTCTCTTCCTGTCAAGCTCTGCATTTTTGGTAATATTGCCAGAAACCAAGTTCTCAGTGAGCCTTCTAGCTTCATATGTTTCATTCACTTGTACATCAGAGTCATCTGATACTTTCAATAAATACTTCTGATGAAATTACTTAACAACTGAACCTCACCGAAAACATGGACAATCCCTCTAGTAAGCTTTGAATCTCACCCAAGATTTTTTATAAGCTTCGGTAGGATCCTGAGAAAAATGGAGATGTTGTTCCTCAACTCCTCAGACCTCACATTATCAAAGAGATTGTTAAGGAAATCATTTTTGGTTTCATTCTAGGTAGTTAAAGATCGCTTGCAACTGCTTCAGCCAGTAAACTACATCCTAACCAAGAGAGTATGGGAACAACTTTCAAAACAGGTAGTCTTCAGAGACTCCACTTGATGGTTGTCACTAGATCCTAAAACCTTTCAAGATGGTCCATAGGATGCTTATAAGGAAGACCATCAAAAGGGTGTTGACCCACAATAGTGTAGTACATGGGTTTCAGCTCAAAGTGATTTCTCTAGAATGGTGGAGGTCAAAGCGCTGTTAGCATATAACTGATCATGCTTGTTGAAATATCCAAGTGTTCTCCCACAAACACCTCAAACGTCTCAGCATTCTCAGCCACAACCACTTCACCAGGAATCACATTCCTATGTGCATCCACAATAGTGTAGTACATGGGTTTCAGCTCAAAGTGATTTCTCTAGAATGGTGGAGGTCGAAGCACAAACATGTTAGCATATAACTGATCATGCCTGTTGAAATCTCCAAGTGTTCTCCCACAAACACCTCAAACATTCTCACCATTCTCAGCCACAACCACTTCACCAGGAATCACATTCCCATGTGCATCAATCTTCTCTCCAGCTCTGTTGCGAGCATGTAAATCTTGGTATTGTAAGACTCCTTCAGCATCAGCCTCTAGAATGACCAGATTAACCATCTCTGCAGACGTGTTTTCCGGAACGGTGTCGATCTTCACAATGTGGGTCTCGGTCAACACTCTATTTGGGTTGGTTTGTTCTAACTTAGACAACTCTTCATCACAAAGATTCAAAACTTTATTTTCTTTATTGTTTTTGGTAGCTAGATGCATATATTTCAAAGCCACAAGAAAAGAGCGGAATAACTATAAGTATACATAAAATAAAATTAAAGTTTAAATTCTACACCTAATCTACTTGTGAATCAAAAAGTCCTAGCAACAACAGAAAAATTTAATATGCTCAAATTAACCCTAATGAGCAACTCTTAGTTTTAGAGGTACAATGTATTAATTAAGGATCATATCCACATAGACTCATATCAATCAATAGAATTCCATGTTTAAATTAAGTTAAACAAGTGAATATAATGCAAGTAAAAGACACTAAACAAATGATCTTTTTTTATGGAAAAGGGCGCTAAAATAATGAAAATTTGTAGGTAAATCAGAATTTCAGATCAAACAATTGTTAAGGGTTTATAAATAACAGTTTCGAAACTTAAATCCAATATTCAAATCAACCAACTTTCATTGAAGAGACAATCTATAACTAGATCTAGAATTCTAAATCTATTTGCAAATTAAATCAATTCAGACAATCATTAATATCAAGTTTGATAAGTTCACTAAATCCCTAAATCAAATACTTTTGTAGATAGGTATTTAGCTCATCTAAAAGTTAAGACAATCAATAACAGTATTGTGTCTACCAATTATCCTGAGATATAGATTTCAGGTTGAATTAAAAATATAAGATAACACTAACAATTTAATCTAACAATTCATCATTCCAATGAATAACCTTAGATCTAACATGTGGATTGCTCACACATGATAGCAGAAACACAAATAATATTTTGAATAATTTGCACTAATAGATCAAATAGTAAGTAAGGGAGCTTGAAATCTTCTCTCTGAAAGAATTCTGACTTGTCTCCCCAAAGCTCTCTAAGATAAAATAAAACATAGCCTAAACAATGGCTTAAGAATGATAAATATGAATCTAAACATGAATTGCATATGTTTGTAAAAAAGGGAAACTTCTAAGCTAATCTACAATTCTTGAAACGTCATTAAAACTCGCCAGGACACTTAATTAGGATGGGTGTCGACCGACACAAAGGTGGTGTCGATAGACACAAGGTGCATCGTTTGACTCCAAGTTGTTCTTTTCAGCATCACTTATCTTTATACTCTAAAATGCTCCAAAATCTCCAAACTTGGCAAAGACAAACCTAAACCTGCAAAAACTCTAAAAACTACACGAAACAATTTAAAAAGACTCTAAAACATGACTTCTATCATAGTCAAAACCCCATAAAAACCATGTAATATCAATGACTATCTCTTGATCTCCATTCATTTCATATAAGAAAGAAAAAGCTTCAGCAATAGCCAACAATGGTGGTCTCTAGCACATTGTTCTTAGTGTCAGCTACCCTAATCATAATTATAACTCTTTCCAGATGTAAACGTGTAATGAAACCGAATTTCTTAAATTTTGATGTGATCTTAGGTATTTAGCCTTTCACTCGGACATATATTTTTACATTGTGCTTTGTCTTTTTTATTACAAAAATGTGGAGCTCAAGAAATAAAGCAGTACATGGAGAAGATAATTAGGATAAATTTAAGCAATAATCTACCTTGATTCATACTTTGTTCTAGGGTTTAGAATTTTTATTTTATTTTATAGAATTTATCTAAAACAAATCATTCTAATAAACTAATAGTTGCCTAACTACCACTTTTGGTGTTCAATACATATATAACACGATTTGGAGAATTCATGTAGTTTTCTGAATTTTATTAATTCATTATGGAATATGAACTATTAAAAAGTTCGAGAAGAAGAAAGCACAACGTGTATAATTCACGTTGAAATAGATCATTTTCCCTTGAACCAACACTTGCGTTTCAATCTTATTTAGGAAAAGGCTTTCGGAACTTCCCGTGAACCCAAACTCTGTACATGTTTGTTTTCTTTCTTCGGTTTACTGCTTTGACACAACAATTTTCAAGCTCGACCTGCAGTCAAGATCGAAATATTAATAAGACAGGTGATCCCATTCAAATGTTTTTGTCCCTAATCATATTTTGAAGCAATGTTTTTAAACAGAGAATTTTTATACAAAGGATTGTCTGATAGAGACACCATGTGAATGCACACAGAATACATGAAAAACAATGCATTAGTCGGAAAAAGAACAAGAACAATAAGGTTTACCTCGATGAATCCCGCATCTGTAAATAGTCTCCTAACAGTGTCGAGACAGAAGAAATAGGAAAGGGTTCCGTCTGACCGCACATATTCCCTAAACCCAATACATTTCTCTGGCTCAAACCGCAGCATAGTCATGTCATATAAGCCTGAATTTTTGTTTCATGTGTTAGTTTCTCCTTATTTGTACAGCATATGTTTACTCTTAAATGCTGATCTTTTATGGTGAGTCAACAATTACCATAATCTCTAAACAAGAGCAGACCACCAGGCTTGAGCACAGCAAAGCATTCTTTGATAGCTCTCGGCATCCTTTCTTTAGGCACTGCCGACAATGTGAAAATCTGACATAACAAGCCGAGTTATAATGAGCTATGATGGAAAGAGCCTAATAATTACGAATCAAATAATATAACAAGAAGAGCATATAATACGCAAATCTAGATCCAGTGCAAAAATATGACAGTAAATGCATAGGTTGGTGTTAACATACCAGAGTGACAAAATCCACACCACCGATGCAATGCTCTTTGAAAGAAGTATCTTCACTCTCTCCTATGATGAAAATATAAAACGTACAAGATTAGCAGATGAGAGAGCAAAGTGTATCTTATGTGAAGGAACTGAAACCTGAATGGTAGCAATGTTGGTTGTGTCGACAATGATGACACGCCACCCAATTTGGGAATGCAGAGGTTGAAAAGTCACAAGAGAAAGAATGGAATTTATCAACTGTAGCAATAGCGCGATTAATGTTCTCTTTAGTCCTAATAAGAGCCTCACTGCTACAATCGCAAGCATATACGGTAATGTTCGTGCTTCCACTGCACAGGAAAAGCAAAGATAAAAAAGATATGCGGTGAATAGGTTAGGCCATAAGAAAACATACCGCAAAATGGGAAGCACAGTACTCCCGTTACCGCAACCGACTTCCAAGAGTTTAGAGTTTTCGCCACAGGAAAGTAACTCCGGAAACTCCTTTAACAGATACCTTCTTTCCTACATACATTTAGGACCTAAGATCAATTGTAAAGCTGGTTAAACCGTTATATTTAGAGCATTTCTACTCTAGTGAGCTTGTTATCCATTCATGGAAGAATAATTCTGAGATCGGAAAGTTCAATTGTGACACATCTCTACTAGACAATCAAATCTGCTTGACAATATAATATTAGGTGGGATTTGACGTGGTGTGTACCTTGAAAAACTTCCCGGAAGAGTGACGGGAGTGGAAATCTTGCCATGGCATCGAATCAGAAGAGGAGGAGGATGAGGAATCTACTAGATGTTGATGGTGGAGATGGTGGGACAGAGATGGATCATTCTCTACCAAATTCTTCACAAACTCCCATTCGAAATCCTTTGAATGATACTCTCCTGCTTCCCCTTCTTTCTCCATCCTCTCTATCTCAACACGCCGACCCGCCGAAAGTAACCCGGATGCTTTAGAAAATACGTTTTAGAAAAGAGATATACCAGACCTAAAAAAGTTTAAAGAAAATTAAAACAGAAAAATGATCAAAATAAAATTTATTAAAAAAATATATATTTATACAATTTTTGTTAACTAATCTATATTTAGAGTTTAAAGTTATGAGCTGAGGCGAAGTTTAAAAATTTTAAAAATCAAAATCAAAATCAAAATTTACAAAATAATAAAATTAATGTCTATTTCGCTTAATTTTTTTTCTTAATTCTACTTTGATGATAAAAACTTTAAAATGGCTATTTGAGAAATTTGTCAATTAAAAAATACAAATACGGGCCAGGTGGACGATTAATAGCCCGATAAACATGGAGCGGACTCGAACAATAGTAGATTGTGGATGATTATTATGGATAATTACATATGTGGATGACTATTATGAGATTTATCTTTTAAAATATTTTAGATATTTTTAGATTTTTAGATAAAACGAAATCTTTTGAATTGTATTTCTATATAAGGAATTTTTTACTCTTGAAATAAACATGCTGACATACTTTCCCTTCATAATACATTATCAACACGATAGTTTCTAATCATCTGAATGTCTTGATTCATTGCTTGAGCGGTCCGTTTCTTTCATAACATATCCTCAATCATCAAGCCATACTATTGAGAGATAAGTAACTTCATGCTTAATGCTTTATACTAGAATGGATGATGATTTATTAGTTTATATAATCGTTTGTTATGCTATCAATACTAAAACACATGTTTTCCGATCAGTAGATGAGATAGACATCTCTTATATCTTTTATGTTCTTTCTGAAATAAGACAAGCATTCGTGTTTTATCAATGTTTTCACGTCCGACCCAGACTTGCGGTCGGAGCATCAAACCCGGTGATCCGGTAAGTATTCCAGTTTGAGTTTTACCAAATATCCATTATTTAAAAATCTGATAAAACCCGCTAAAAACCATTAAACTCGATAACCCTGTCAACCGGTTGAACCACCGGCTGAACCAACAAATAGTTTCTTTTTAATTTATTTTTTCTTCAAATTTTAAATTTCTTTATTAAAATATATTTGTTATTCTTAATGACTTGAATTGTTATTTTTAAGAGTATACTGATAGATATAAATGTTTAGATTAATGTTGGAGGTATTTTGGTTGTAATGCTCCAACTTTGCAAAAATTAGCAATACGTATATTTAGTCAAAATGTTTCTTCATCTGATTGTGAGCAAAATTGGTCGGTATTTGAAAGGATCGATACCAAGAAAAGAATTAGACTTGAACATCAATGACTAAATGATCTTGTTTATGTTCACTACAATTTACGTTTGCAAGAAATGTGAGTAAGTTACTTTTTATATTTATTTATTTAGCTTAGTTTATAACAAGTCATTACATGTTTTTAACATCTAGGTCAAAAAGAAAAAAAGATCATATGATCCCGTAAATTATGAATCTATCGATAAAACATAGTTTTGGATTGTTGAAGAAAAAGAACCTTGTGAGTTTGACTTTAATAAATTAGAGAATGATCTTGCTGAAGAAGTAGAACTTCCCAAAGATCATGAAGATACGAACCTAGTAAATCTTGATGGTAATCTCCAAAAAAATTTGAATTTTCTAATTTTTATTATATATAATATCCACTAAACTAATTTATTTTTGATTAGCTTTTGATGAAGATTTCACTATGGCACCTAAAGGAAATCAAGTGAACGATGATACATAGAACCAAAATTAGTTTATGTGTTTCGATATTGTTTTTTTTTCTTATTGAACTCATAAGGTTTTACTTTTAATTTATGTTGGATTTAAAGTTTAATTTCATTATTCACAAACATTGAAAAACCTACGAATTCTAAGTATTACCATATTTTCTATTATATTATTTTAATATTCTGTATGTAAAATATAATTAAAAAATAACAAAATTTAAGTTCCTTTATATATTTATTTTCTGATATATATATATATATATATATATATATATATAATTTTCTTAATTTTTAATAGTTAATATATAATTATATATTAAAATTAATTAATTTATTAATTCACGATTCACCCGTGGTCGACCCAGTAATCAAGTGACCCGGTGAGTTGTCTAGTCCAGTATCCGGATCGGATTTAAAATCATTTTGTTTTATATTTATTGTGTTAAAGATTTAATTATATAACATGATATAAATAAATCGATGAGCAATCGACCTTGATGTGTATTACTAGGATCTTATAATTATTCATTTAAGTCATGAATCTTGTAATCATTATATATTTTGTGATCTGTGGAATTCCGATGTGTTGTCATGATGTCAAATATTGTAGTGGTTATTACTGATTGAATCTTTTTGTTCAGTATATTTATCTTTCACTGATTTATAGCATAATATCTGTGGGAACCGAAATTCACAACGTGGATTTCCATAAATTAAAGAAAATAAAAAAATCCCTAACCTTCCCTCAAAAAACCCCTAAATTAAGGAAAGTAAAAAAAAACTCGCTTATCAATAGATAAAAAAGATTAAAAAAGTTTGAAAGATTTGGGACTGAACCTTAAGAAAGGCTGCCTACGTACCCCTTCTGAGGATCAAGTAAGACGTAATCCAATTAAAAGAGTGAACCAAGATATCGAACTGCAAGAGCAATTTCGTCTGGTAATCGAGTGTCAGTCATAGAAACCAAGCTTGTTGAGAATAAAGCTTAGGGTTTCTAAGTGCAATGAGTTGTAGAGTCTAAAGAAATCAAAATCGTCGAACAAAGATGGAGAAACGTCTGAGTATGACTCTATTGTTCTAGCCACCTAAGTTCTAAGTTCTTCTAAGCTAGAATTTTTCTAGGTCTAAATCTTCTCATCCTTTTGTCTTTTGCTTTATCTCCCCTTATATATGCCTTCTGGGTCGGGGATCCGTTTGTTTGAGGCCTAGAGTAGCCTTTCTCGAGAACTTATCGTGCGAACCCTCCTTTGGGATCCATACGAAACTCGGTTTCGATTTTCCCGCTCTTCTTTTTTTTCAAAATATTATCTCTCTATTTTCAAAGAGAACATTTCTCGAAAAGTTTCTAACATTGATTATGTCGTGACCGATTTTGAACCCAATAGTTAGCCCCCAACTCGTTAGAATCGTAAGGTTCTAGCGAGCAGTTTGTCAGGTTTGGTAAGTTAGGCGAAATCAATGGTTGAAAATGTCCGTTGAAAGTGGTATACTTATTCCTCTAAAAGCGGAATGCAGTAGAATTGGGGCTGCGCCTTGTGAAGGCTGCCTACGTACCCTTGTAGAAGGGATCAAGCCGTTCGTAGTTTGTTTCGGAGTAAAGGTTCTTACTTCTTGTTTTCCAATAAGGCCTTTATTGGTTTATTTGTGTGTTGTGTAGAGATTATCAGGCATGTTGCTGCCAACGACATTGTATATTGGACCTTTGTCGGCCTTGAGACCAGCCTCGTAGGCTGTTTATTTTGGTCGAGTGTGGTCGTATTTATGTTTTCGGGACTGACAGCGTGTGGCTTTGGATCCAGTCCGCTTTGCGATTTTTAATGAATAAACTACGCTCTTTACTTGAAAATGAATTTAAGTAGATTCGGATTTTTGTTAAGCATAGAGGGAAGGTTACGAGTTGTCATCTTGCTCCCAACTCTTTTGCGGATCGTCCTATTCGTTGCTCGTTCGAGATATTTGAGAAGTTTTACAAAGTTTCAAGAGCGTTTAGATATGGTCGAAGAGACATGCTTTCAATATATCATATCTTTTCGATATCATGCCTTGAGACGTTAAAGACCAGTGTGATGGTTTTAGGGTAAAACCTAGGTTTAATCACAATTTTAGGGGGTGCGATGACTACTTCGGCTTACGATTCCCCTATTCCTTTCAACATGATTCCATCCCGCTTTAAAGTCCGCGATATGTTCTCGACTTATGTGACTTGTATGGTAAGAATCGAGCATCTATTCGAGGAAAATTTTTAAGTCTCCCGAAAATGCTGACCAAAATTTTAGATTTTTTTATAGCGCTATTACCCTTGTGTCGGGTGTTCAGAGCTATCTCTACGAGATGGCTTAGTCTGTTAACGACGTTAAGCGTTTATTGTGATCAGCAACAAACTTATTGGTAGATATAATTGTTTTTGAACCTTCGCAAAGAATACATGTTTAAGAAGGTGTGTATATTTTTTAGTCGCGGACAGACTGTTTTTAAGGTGAGCATTCCGTTTCGGAAAGTTTTGATGAAAAACAGTTCTCCGAGCGTTAGCGACGTCTCGCTGTGTTGAAGGTTGAGTTTTTCTATCGTATGCCGCATTTCGTGCTTGAAATGTTAGCGGGCTTGAAGATGTGTGGTATCGCAAGGTTTTTGTTTTAACCTTACGGAAGAGAAACATTTTGGTTTGTTTCTGAGGAATTGGGACCAATGGGTCGCATAAATTAATCCTTGAGAATATGCAACTTCCTTCACTGTGCTTTGTGAAGAGTTGGCCCCCTGAGACTTATTTCGTGTATAGTTAAGGATGTTTCGTATAGCTCTAGGAGCTTCGTTACGAGTTTTTTATTATGCGCCACTTTTTACTTGTAAAACGTTGTGGGTTTAAAATAAACTGCGGAACATATTGAACTTGGTTGGCTGTCGACAAGTTTAAGTTTTTCGTTAGCTGTTTGGTGGTTACGACTAAGTTTCAATATTAAGAATTTTTCGTATGATTTTCGATTATGGGTTATACGATAGTTATTTGCACTTGGCGTTTTTAGACTAATTGTGGATTGTCGTTTTACCGCTAAGTGACTGGATGGAGCAGTGGTTGCTCAAACATTTTGGCTCGGTCTGAAGGATATGTTCAGCCGCATAGCCGAGGACGTTGCTGGTCACAGATTAGACTTTGGCATGTTCGTGTTAACATTAAGGTCATGTTGGTTTAGAACTTTCCTAAAGAGGATGCCGAATTCCAGTTCGGATTTTTATCAGAAGGCGTAATTGGCTGAGGGCCAAAGAGCGTTTTTCGAGATCGATGGGCCAAGTCAGAGTTTTCCGTGCTATAGTCGTACGAAAATTGTTTTCTTTTGTATTATGAAGACAAAACCTAAAAGGCTTGATAAAAACCCCGTGCAGGATGATTGCTGCTCGGATGGAACCAATGGAGATGGGAGGAAGAATTTAGCAAGCCGCATGGCTAAGGCATGAGATCTATAAGATCGTAGAGTGAAGAGCTAAAGTTTATTTTTTGGTTAAGAGACGAGTCATATGACTTTGTTTTTAGCTAGACGCAAATTTTCCCAAACACTTCTCCGTAAAACTTGTTACTTTCTTTTCCGAAAGTTTCTTCGCTTAACTTGGTGTGGCTATACGAAGGATGTTTCGCGTAAGTTTTACGAGAAGTGAATGACATAGAATTAAATTGAGAATGTCTCTCGCAGATTACTCATGATATTTGTAAACGAGGAATGTATTTTCCCCATTCTCTTTTCCGCATTTCAAAGTTGTTTTCATGACACCGATCTTTTTTTCTCGCAGGCTCTTCCGTATAAAATGTTATAGTTATACGAAAGTAATGGAGAATTGGTTTGATGAGGCATTGCATTGCTTAAATGATTTTCTGTCTACTGCTGCAAGAGTTAGCTTTGTCGAAAGCATTTTTTTGTTGCCGAGACAATTTTTTTTTTTTTGAAGTATGGGACTATACGAGTATAGTATACGTACCTACTCCCTCTTTTTTACGAAAGAAACGTCTGAACCGATATTTTGAAGGGTTATGTATGTTTTTTCTTTCGAAGATTGGAATGATCGACAATCAAGGTCGGTTTAAAGAAAACGCTAGGATTGTTACTTGGTGACTTTCGGGTTGACAACTAGGAATATGTCGGTTTTAAGAAAATTGCTAGGAACGAGTCCATTTTAAGAAGACTTTCTCATTTCTAGTTCTTTATTTCCTTAGGAAGCGAGCTGAGCGTGCGTGACGATCATTTCTCGGTTTTCCAAGAGTTTAGATCAGTTTGCAAGATCTGCCTGAGCCGTCGCAGAACAATTGATCAAGACAGGAAAATGCCTAAGACTTAGTTCACTAGACTATTCTCCTAGATCCTAAGTTCCATAAATTTTATGGCGATCTCTGAAGCGTTTTTATTTCTTAGTACCTTCTTACGAAAATTCCAAGTCTGATTTTAAAATGTTCCAAGCTGGCCATGCCTTAGTTTTCTCAAAGGTTTGGGTTCACCTCTTCTCCGTTTTGCTTGCTCATTTCGCCTTCCTCTTCTTGTGTCTGTACACCCCCTAAAAATGGTAACAATATTAGTTCTTCCTGTCCGCAACGGTAACTCCAATGAATACGAAACAAGAGATGTTTCGATCGAGATTCAAAGGAGAACTCTAAGACGGAGGTAAGGTGAGTAGGATGCCCAATAGAATGAGTAGGATGCCCAATAGAATGAGTAGGATGCCCAAGAGGTCGAGTACGGGCAAGCCAAGGATTTTAGGCGAGTCTTACTTGTTTTTGTCGTAAAATCTCAATGGAAACTCCGATTGAGATGACGAAAAGCGTTTTGATAGAGATTCAAAAGAAAATACAATGGAGAAGCTCATCAGGGCTTGCCCAACTTGCCATGAGGTGAGTTGGAGGGAATAAATCTAACTCGCCATCGAGGCGAGTTGGATGGTGTGGGTCCAACTTGTTTTAATCGTAAAATCTCAACGGAAACTCCGATTGAGACAAAACAAAAAAGCATTTCGATTGGGATTCAAAGGAGGATGCAAAGACGATCAAAAGGAATCCTTTTTTCACCTGGGTCGAGATTATCGTGTCGCGGAAATATTTCTTTTTATCTCGATCTTCATATTATCTTGGAAACTTGACATTTATCTTCTAAACTTAACATTTATATCGTCCTGCAAAATAAAGATATAGACCTTCATTTCAATTGAGCTCCTTTTTGTGTAAAATGCGAGTGGGCTTGTAGCCGAGTTTTAGACCTTCTCGGGCCGTTTTTTATTTAAGCGTTTTTCATGATTTTGCCGAAAGAGCGCTTCAGATACGACGTCGATTCCAACGAGAGTTCAAATTTTTTATATAGTGCAGACAGCCTTAGGTAATTAGTTAACGGTTGTCGTTTTAAACGATCAATTCGAACATTATACGAGGAAACTAGTTCTTGCGGTAAAGTTCCAACGTCAATTTCGATCAAGACGAAACAAGAACGAGTTCAATCCGATTTTGAATGAGGGAATTACAAGGACGAGATGAAAATGGATTGATGCATTCAACTCGCCGAATGGGCGAGTTGGATTGCTCGTTTGACCCAACTTGCCCGTTTGGCGAGTTAGATTGGTCCAACTCACCACACGGGCGAGTTGGTCATCTTGCTCGATCCAACTCGCCCGTTCGGCGAGTTGGACTTAACTCGTGCAGTCTAACTCGCCCGTTCAGCGAGTTGGACGGCTTGCTTGGCCAACTCTTCCATTCAGTGAGTTGGACAATCGAGCTTTCTAGTCGTTTTGTTGTTTGGAGTCATGTCCGGAGAATTCCTCGATTACATAGTAACCCAACGAGGGATCGAAGCAAATCCGAAGCAGATCTCAGCGATCTTAGAAATCTCAAGTCCCAAAAATAGCCGTGATGTGAAGCGATTGACCGGTCGGGTAGCGGCACTCAATCGGTTCATCTCCCGTTCAACTGATAAGTGTCTCCCTTTCAACAACCTGCTGCACGGCAGCAAAAAATTTGTTTGGGACAAAAAGTATAAAGAGGAGTTCGGCCAACTCAAGCATTATTTAACGACACCGCCGGTGCTGGCTAAACCAGACAAATGTGAAACGCTCTATCTTTATATTGCAGTCTCTTCCATGGCCGTCAGCAGCGTTTTGATCAAGGAGGATCGCTGCGAACAAAGACTGATATTCTACAGTAGCAAACAAATGACCAACACAGAAACACGACATTCTACGCTCGAGAAAATGGTTCTCGCCGTCGTAACCTCGGCACGAAAGCTCAGACCCTACTTCCAGTCTCATTCGATCGTCATACTCACCACTAAGCCCTTACGAACGATAATGCAAAACACTAACCAGTCGGGCCGACTGTCAAAGTGGGCGATTGAACTAAGCGAGCATGACATCACCTATCAGGATAAGCCGGCCGAGAAGTCCCAGGTACTGGCTGATTTTATCATCGAGCTACCCCCCGAACTTGAGCGAACCTCGTCCCATCAAACAAATATTGGATTCTGCATGTCGATGGATCGTCCTCCACCACAGGGTCTGGGGTCGGCATCCAACTACAATCGCCCACCGGTGAATTGCTCCGTCAATCATTCCGGCTAGGGCTCAAGGCGTCTAATAACGAGGCTGAATATGAATCTCTCATCGCTGGTTTACGACTCGCCAAAGCTGTTAGAGCAAAGAGCATACACGCATATTGTGACTCCTAGTTAGTCGCTAATCAGTTCAGCGGAGACTAGGATGTCAAGAACAAACGGATGGACGCGTACCTTCGAGTGGTGCAAAGCCTTGTCAAAAAATTCCATTCTTTCGATCTGACCAAAATCCCGCATGGGGAGAACATTTGTGCAGACACCCTGGCAGCACTCGGGAGCGGGCCAAAAGATCGATCCGCCGAACGATTCTTGTCCAGCATATCGATGAGCAAAGTATAACACAGCCTATCGTCAAGATTATCGCGGAGATCAACGAAATGGAAATCGACCCATTGGATTCATACCCCGATTGGAGGACCCCCTTTATCGAATATCTGAAAAAGGGAACACTGCCGACCGACAAATGGGAAGGACATCGACTGAAAGCGAAAAGCACCAAATATGTTGTTTTCGAGGACAAACTCTACCGTCAAATGGCAAACAACGTACTCTTGACATGTATTCACGGCGAGGAGACGCGACTTGTCATGGCTGAAACCCACGAAGGAGCCGCAAGAAATCACTCTTGTGGTCGAGCTTTAGTCCTCAAAATCAAGGGTCTAGGTCACTTCTGGCCGACCATTGTCTCCGCCTGCGAGGAATACGCTCGAAAATGTGCAAACGCCAATGCCATGCACCAAACATACACTCCCAGACCAAGCTATTAAGGACTACCATGGCCCCTTACCCGTTCATGCGCTGGGTGATGGATATAGTCGGACCAATGCCGAGCTCGAGACAACGACGATACGTTCTCGTTGTGACGGATTACTTCACTAAATGGGTGGAAGCAGAAGCCCTTGTCCAAGTGACCGACAAGGAAGTACAAAACTTTGTTTAGAAATATATCATCTGCCGGCATGGCTTTTCCTATGAAATCGTCACTGATAACGGCTCTCAGTTCATCTCGAACAACTTCCGCGGTTTCTGCGATCGATGGGCAATCCGCCTCAACACGTCAAGACCCCGGTATCCCCAAGGTAACGGCCAAGCTGAAGCTACAAAAAAAAACGATCGTCGATGGGATAAAGAAATTCATCAACCTCAAGAAAGAACATTGGGTGGACGAATTGGACGGAGTTCTTTGGTCCCACCGAACGACTCCGCGGAGCACAACAAGATGCACACCATTTTTCTTAGCTTACGGGATCAAGGTAATGGCCCCAGCAGAAGTGAATGTCGCCAGCTTACGCCGGAAGAAAATGCCACAGAACGTCGAACTGAACAAGGAAATGATGCTCGATGCCCTCGACGCGATCGAAGAGCAGCGCGATCAAGCCCTTCTCCGAATCCAGAACTATCAGCATCTCTCCGAAGCTTACTACAACATGAAGGTCCGCGCTTGACCATTGGAGCTCAACGACCTCGTCCTCCGAAAGGTTTTCGAAAACACAAAGGAATGGGGCGCAGGAAAGCTGAGAGCGAATTGGGAAGGCCCGTATAAGATAATCGAAGTCATCAAACCGGGTATTTTTCGGTTGGAAACATTGTCCGGCGAACCAGTACCACGATCGTGGAATGCCTCAAACCTTCGAAAGTATTATAACTACGATAAGGCCGTCCAAAAAAAATCGCTGTGAATGACTGCACGTTACTTTCGCTCGGAATTCGAATGACTGCGCGTCACTTTCGCTATTAATGACCGCACGTCACTTTCAATTGACCTCCAACAAATGATAACACATCACTTTTGCCCAATCTCCGATTGAGTCGTTCCTCATCACTTTCCCATCATCCCAAAGAGAGAATGGTCGAGCACCACTCAGGCCAATGGAACTACGTGTGAATTGATCCCTCCCCCGGGGTACGTAGGCAGCCCTTCATCGGGTCCAGATACACCCAACCAAAAATTAATAGACATACACACACGCGTCTATAAACAAATAAAACCAAGAGCTCTCCTCCGAGAGGCAGGAATACCGATCGAGCTTTGAGCTACCACGCGGAAAAACGAGCTTTGAGCTACCAAAATTAATCGATCGAATTCAAGGAATGGGCCCCTATCGCAAATTTGCCTTTATGGCAAGCTGATCAATCGATCCCATTTGGGACATGTTATTCTACCTGATCAATCCGTGAACATTCCGACCGATCAATTGGGAAAAGAATACACCATTTGATTCCTTCGGGCAAGAAGAGGACATCGATCGATCGATTTGGAGTTGTACCCTTACTAGCAACTCGTCCTAGTTTTGCCAGGTTTTAAAGAAAGGGCATCGATCGATCGTCACGACTGACGAAGTAAGTCTCAACCAAAGTAAAAGAAGATTCTAAGTAAACAAATTACTTCATAACACGGTCAGAGCTAAAACGGAGAAACAAAGCCGCAGTCAAATGAAAGATTACAACAATAATGGCCGCAAAACAAAACAAAAGGTGGAGTTCAGAAGCTACAACAAAAGGTCCGTTATACGATAGTAGAAACAACAACAACATGCGATGTAAGTCTGCTTCAGAGGGTGGTTTTCAGCGGATGGGCTAGTAAGACATGAACCTGGAGAAGTGACATCACATCCCTCTCCATCGGGTTTGGATCCCGCAGGAGCCTCTTCCCCTCCTTTAGCTCGAGGCCCGCTGGTCCTAGCGTCTGGCGCCGATCCCAAGTCTCAAACCGAGACCATATCCTCACCCCAAGATGGGAATTTTTGATCGAGCAACGACACCCGCATCCGAAATACCAACGTCACCTTTGACTTCAGGAGGATGAGATTGAAAATACGCCGCGGTCGCAGGATCGACCAAATCCAGGTTTGACCCAAACTGGTCAAACCCGCGGAGAGGAGAGACAACCAGGTCCTGTTCCAAGATATCTTCAACTTCAACGTCTTCGACTTCCTTCCTGTACTTGGCCTCGTTTGCGGTCAAAATATCCTTCAACTTCCTCAGAATTTGCAGGCCCCACTCTTCCAGCAAATCCATGGAATCAAGAGTTCCTGACGCCTGGCTGTGGAGGAACAACTTCTCTTCCTGTCTATCTCTATCGGCCATGTATTTCCGGAACTTCTCAAATCGCATGTTACACTCTAGCTGGAATTCTGCCTCTACCCGCTTCCTCTCCATCGGGACTTCGTAATCGGGTGACCTTTGCAGCCGATCCATTTCAGATTTTACACTTTCAGCCTCCTCAGCCTTCTCTTTCTCCACTCGATCGATGACCGCCCGATCGGTCTCCTTTTCTTTCTCAATGTCTGTGATCTTCCACTTAGCGAGCTGGCACTCTTTGTGCAAAAGGTTCCTATCGGAAACAACCTTGCTGGCCCTTTCGAGAACTTCTGCTTTTGTGGCTTCAAACTCGACATCCTTGGCCTCGATGGTAGCTTCTGCCTTGCTGAGATCGATCTTCGCCCTCCGAAGGGCCATCTCGTATTCCAGGATCAAGAGGTTCGACTGAGCGATAGCCTAAAAAGCATATGAACTGCGATTAGCAAATATGCAGAAACAAACGAAGAAAGAAAAGGAGAAGTAGATTTACGATCAGATCCATGTGGGCCTTCTTGGCAAACTTATCGGGGAACGCAAGCTCGGGAACCTCCGACATCACCCTCACTCCACATCTAATCTGCCTTACCAGATCAGTGCAAGCTTCGAATGAGCTGTCCGACGCTCGAAACTCACTTGGGCAGACATCGGCCAAAATTCCACTAAAATCAAAGATTAAAATGGGCTTCTAGGGCGAACGACTTCTAGGGCGAACAAGGAAACGAGGGATGGCGACTATAAATAAAGAAAGGAGATCATGCGCCAAGGGGATCCGTAAATAGACACAAGACCTCTGACGGCAAGATTAAGAGTGAACAACTGATCAATCTTCCTTGTAATCTCGTCGGTGCTTTCAACAAAGCTCCGACATCTTTTCTTTTCATAGATTTCCTTGTAATCATGTTTGTCTTCATTACTGATAAATAAACGCCTTCGAAAATTCCACAAATCGAGTTTAGTTCTTGTCAATCGACCTAACCAAACTTAGATTCAACAATAAGTATTCTTATTATAATTATCTTTTCATGGTTTGTGATTACATGAGATTAAATAATAATAATAATAATAATTTATACATTGGTTAAAATCGTTTGTTAATATCGATAATAGAGTTGCTGGTTTAGTTCAGTTTGTTAGTCAAACTTAGGTGCAACATAATTATAAACACATCTGACTTAGTGTTTTGTTACCCATCACGTTTGGTACTGTAATAATAGTTAATAACTTTGGTTTATTAGTAACATGCTGCTGTTTCATTATTGATAGCGTTACTATCTTATATTAAATATGTCTCATGATTATAAATAAAAAACTCTTGTAGTCTATATTTTATCATGAGTCTGTTCTAATATGCATACATGCTATTGATTGTACACTACACATATACTTTGTAATATTTTTACTAACAATAATGGCTATGGCCTATGGTTATAAGGAAAATCTCAAGTGAACTAAGATTAACAGATGAGATACATTGAAGATAATATTCGAGGAGTGCAAACAACACTATCTCATCTCCCATATTCTCTGCAGTTCTCCAAGATAAGTATTTTGTTTTTGTTTTATGCTTTATATACAAGGTTAATTGAAACTTGATCATATCGAGTAATTTGCATGAATTTTGGTACAAGTAATATGAGATTTATTCGCTAAATTGATAGATTGGTCAAACCTTGTTAATAGCACAATAATTCTTATAAGAGTATTATTTATTTCTGATATTATATGATGTTTATGATAATTTATATAATTTGAAATAATTTATCATATAACAGAGTTTTAAATTTAAGGTTTGAGAATAAAGTATCCATAAGTTCTAAAAAAAAGATATGATCACCTAAATGTGATTACCTAAAACTCACTATATATTTGCATCTAAAGTTTACAAGACATGGAGTCTGTAAATAAAGCTTAACTATGTTGGATGCTAAGTTTAAAAGTAAAATATTCTTGAAGAGAATATCAATGATGCAAAGATATTAAAGAAAATCCACACAACTAGTAATGGTCAAGAAAGTGAAAGTAAACTGATTGTAAACGTGAATGTGGATATATATGGTTATGGTTTAGGTTAAGGCCAAAGAGTTTTTTTTTCTTTAGAACTCATTTTCTCACTTGAAGATTATAAATGAAGATGGTAATAAACAAGAGATATATTATCTAAAGATGAAACAAAACCAGTGTAAGTACAATATGTGGCAGTATCAAGTTTGGAAGCTCTAGAGGAACATATACATGTTTGCTTATGGAAAAGCAACTTGAAATCATTAATGTGTTATACTTTTCCAAGTCTCAAAGGTCCAAATGATCTAAGATAGAACACATGACCTTAAGTTGGGTATGTTTTTCATTCTAAAATTGGTTTTAGTTTTAGATATATGAACTTAGAGTGTCATTATCTCGAGGGGAGAATCAGAGAATCCTATATCCCTAGTAAGTGGAACTTCCCGAAGTATGTTCACATTGGAAATAGACTTAGAAAGTCATTATAAATAAAACCAGGGGATTTAGAATTTATTAATGTTGAGACAATAATTAAAGGGAAATGTTGAATACTTTCAAGTAGAAGTATTACCCAAGGCACTATTGTATTGTACTACACAAGGATTAGAAAATGGAGATAAATGTAATAGTAAACCAGAGGTTTACCGAAAGTGTAATGTTTGGCAAATCAGTTATGCCATCCCCGTTTAGTAATGATGCGAAAGATAATCATATGGACATTCATTGAAGAACCAAACGATTCTTACGAATGATTTGATATATGCTGCTTGCTTACAATGCAATATAAGAATATGGTTTTCACCAGTCTTTGGAATCTATTTGTACAAGGAGATGTTTGTGGGCTTGATCACCCACTGGTGGACTGATCATCCACCATATGTTTATAATTAATGCATCAACAAAAAGGTCGTATGTATCCTTGTCATAGATCCACAACCTGATGTTTGCGAGACTAATTAGTAATACTGGTGAGTTCATAAGTCTTGATGATTATCTTCTGCATATAAGGAGCCATGATGAACATCTTGTATCTAATGCAACATCATTGAATCGCAAAATTCCAAAGAGTAATTAAGAACTCTCCCCATCAAATTGGTCTTGGGTCAGAAACCAAAGATCCCCATCTATAAAATTTGGATAAGTTGTAGTTGCTCCATCACACTGCTAAAAATATGGGACCTCAACAGAGGTTGTGAATATGTTGGATAAGATCTCCATTGGTGATAAATTTTATAAGATTTATTTAGGAACTCAAAGTTAGTATATCCAACATGAGGGAGGAGAAAATAAACAGCTGAAGAATGAATGAGTTGAAATGAGTTATAATTAATCCTCAGACTAAAGAGCGTGAATAGAAGTCCAAAACGAATGTATGGAGATAATTCTATTCTAAAAATTAGCATATGAGTTGCCAGACTCGTTTATTGATCCTAAGAAAGTGATTAAGTTACAATACCAGCTGTAAATTCTCTAGTTAAACTAGATGCCTCAGAAAGACAATATCAAACTGCTAAGGAGTCTAAAGAGCGCCTGAAGCATGATAGACCTATCGGTTCCATATATAGTAATCCTCGAAAAAGAAAAAGGAGGATGAATGAGAATGGCATAATTGAGAAAAAAATATTAAGAATCTCGAGAAGAGACAAAATATGAAAAGAAAGAAATTCACGTACCTGAGAATAAAGAAATCTCAAATAGCTATGTCATGTCTTGAACAATATGGACCGATATCAAATCGACGTCGTGAATACTTATGCATGAAATGTAGCAATTGATGAGAATGAGGATCATGAACCATCTATTGAAAAGTGTACCCAGAGAAATGATTGGCCAATATGGAAATAAGCAATAGATGCTGAATTAGATCTCTTAGAAAGAGAGAAATATTTAGACCAGTAGTCCGTATAATGAGCTGTCCGACGATCGAAACCCACTTGGGCAGACATCGGCCCAAAAGTCCACTAAAATCAAAGATTAAAATGGGCTTCTAGGGCGAACGGCTTCTAGGGCGAACACGGAAACGAGGGATGGCGACTATAAATAAAGAAAGGAGATCATGCGCCAAGGGGATCCGCAAATAGACACAAGACCTTTGACGGCAAGATTAAGAGTGAACACCCGATCAATCTTCCTTGTAATCTCGTCGGTGCTTTCAACAAAGCTCTGACCTCTTTTCTTTTCATAGATTTCCTTGTAATCATGTTTGTCTTCATTATTGATAAATAAACGCCTTCGAAAATTCCACAAATCGAGTTTAGTTCTTGTCAATCGACCTAACCAAACTTAGATTCAACAATAAGTATTCTTATTATAATTATCTTTTCATGGTTTGTGATTACATGAGATTAAATAATAATAATAATAATAATTTATACATTGGTTAAAATCGTTTGTTAATATCGATAATAGAGTTGTTGGTTTAGTTCAGTTTGTTAGTCAAACTTAGGTGCAACATAATTATAAACACATCTGACTTAGTGTTTTGTTACCCATCACGTTTGGTACTGTAATCACTACTATAATAAAAGGGGGATATACTCAATGGAGAAGTGTGCCACGTCTGTTTAAAAAAATTGACCAATCAAGAGCTTTTAATTTGCCACGTCAATGTTGTTGTTTTTACCGATCAAAGTTGGGCCTTTGTTTCTCTGTCTTAGTCTCTCTCAACTTTTTAATTTGGCACACAACAAGCCCATCTCGCCAAGCCCTATTTTTGTCTGAGTCTATTGAGATTCAATATCTTCCTCCCCCGACTGCTCCACTTCTTCTCCCTCATCCGTTCAGCTCTGAACTAAACGTAGCCTTCATACAATACTGATCAATCAATGAAGGTCTTTAAGCTCCTCTTGATTGTTTCGTTCCACCCCATTCATCCTCCTATATAAACGCTGTGTTTACTCCTTAACTCCACACAAATCAAAACCTACTCTGAAACAGCTACATCCATGGCCACCGAAAAATCTCAGCTTTTACTTCAGTGACGTCTCACAAGGTCCAGACGAATTAGAGCTCCGATTTTCCTTGAACCACTTCTGGGAAGCCAGAAATATTGCAAAAGGTGAAACTTTTAGGGGCTTAGAGATGCTACTCAGGAAAAGGTATGCCTACTTATCCCTTATTTATCTTTAATCTGAGCATATAACCATTTGTGTGTGTTATATTGGAAGTCCAATTCGGCTTGAAATGATCATATTAGTTCATTAACGCCCTTTTTTCTAATTTCATTTGTTGGTTTTATTCGCACAGAAACAAAAAGACATGAGATACGTTTTCGGCAAAGTTAGAAAAGCATGGGTTTAGCTACAAGACTGCTTTAACGCTAACTTTGTCGTTACCTTGCTCTGTCTTTGCTCATGCTCATCAAAATTTTCCTTATGCTTTGGAAGAAATAGATGGGTACTCCACTTTTCTTTATGTGAGCTATTCTATCAGTATTTTGAAGTTCCATGCTAATCATTATAAACATTATCCCCTGATGTTAACTCTCAACATTGTCATATTGCGATACCACCACTCAGAGCTTGAATTTAGAAAACCTGCAAGGTTTTGTGTCTTTGATTTGAAGAACCAAGAAGAGATGAGGTTTGAACTATCTGTCTGAGGAGCTGATTTCCGATAAGCGTCAATCTCCAGAATGATGGTATTATTCCTACAATCTTCATTAACTCTTGAGCTTACTTTTGAGACATTTAAAAAATGGACTACATACATTTGAGTACAGATTTTAACGCACACAACTTTAAACAATCAACCGTAAATAGGAACCAACTTTTAGCACTAGATTATTTAAAAATGTGTTACTGGGAGGTTTCTTTTGGCATGGAAATCTTTTTTAATGTAATGACTGTGGTAGCGATTGGCAGGTGTGTTGTTGGGAACTGCTATAGTTTGCGTAAAGATCATAAATCTGTTCTTAAGATGTTTTAGAGAGCTCTTCAACTGAATGAAATATCGAGATATGCACATATGCTTTCTGGTCACGAGTACAATTCTTTTCTATTTCCCTCTTTGTTATTAGTCATATCTACATTAAAAATCGAACCCAAGACTGTCCCTTTTCATGTGTACTTATGTTCCCATGTAGCGATTTGGTAGAGGCCAGTATATCCATCTTCTAGGCTGGGAAAAGACTGAGACAAGCTAGAAGCTGAAGCGAAGAAACATGTTCCTCTTTTACCTCTAGAGGCTTTGCTTTACTTTATACTATTTCTAATTATCGTTTTTGAAAGTGCAAGATAAGGATGGAAAACTAGATGATGAATACGGAGGAGGACGTGACACAAACCATGAACAAATAAATCATTTATGAGGTGATGAATCTCTTTTTGATCTTCTTTTTTAACAACTTATCCTTTGTCCTTTGACATACAGTTTACTTCTCGGGTGGCTTTGGGTGTAACGTTCGGAGTCGAGAGGACGAGAAGAAGAATTTCTCTTAAAACAAAGCTAAAATGATTTCTTGGTTAAAATGTACGCAGTCTTCTTTTTCTTTGTTGGACATCCCCATAGAGTATAGACTATCATTTTCAAGTACCAAAATATAATTTGAAAGTTAGTAGAAATATTATTGTATAAACTTTGATCTAATAAAATTTTAGCTATTATTCTTAATTGCTTACTACGTCCAATTCTTTTTATAGTAATACAAATATAAAATATATACTTTTCCTTATATCTGTTACTCTTCTCTCTATTTTAGGTAATCTGGAATTATGTTTTTTAAAGAACTTGAGAGAAATTGGATGCAAGAAATTTTCAATTTTGTATGGATTACATTATTAATTTTCCTCACTATTTCCCTGTGAGGAGAAGCGAAAAATGAAATATATGTGATCTAATACATCTTGGCGGTAGATGTTTATCAAATATTAAAATATGTAACTTACAGAGAAGACCTATTGTTTTATAATTTGTCTTCAAAATTGTTACCATTTTTTGTGCTTGAAATTTGTAATTACAAATACCTCCAAAATTAAATCAGTATAATATTATATGTAAACAACTACAAAAACACAAAGAAACCAAAAAAAAATATCATGAGGATTTTAGCAAGAAAACTCTTCTGTCAATAAAAATGTATTCTTTTTGCAACAACATAATAAAGTGATCCAACTGGAGATTGTACATCCGTGACTATGAAACTCATTCAATGTGAGGGGGAACTAGCTTAAAACTTAAAAGGAAATGATAAGTGATCAAAGTAGGAAGAACGTAGATGATGAATATTTTACCGAACATGGGTTTAACCAAAAAAAAAAGAAAAATATTGAAAAAGGTATAATAGATATAAACATATTATGATTTGGACATGTGTAGCATACATCCAACATATGACCATACAAGTACCAATTTCTAAAATTACACTTAAAAATAAACTATAGAGGATTTATGAATCATACTCAAATTGTTATACATATACATGATATTCGAGTCAAACACAATGAAAATGATGTGAAAATTACAAATCATACTAAAGGTTTTTAAAAAATCATCTGCAATGAAAACATATACTAAAAGTTTTATTTCTAAACACATTTTTAAGCGACATAACATACATGTCAATATCACAAAATACAAAATGACAAAAATCATTATAAGGAATATAAGAGAGATTCAACTAGAATTTTGAAACCATCACGTCTTTACTGTCAATTGGAGACATAATTAACTGAGATTTGGACATGGTGGTCATAAAACCCATTTGATGATGCAGAGAAACACATAATATAAATTAAATGGTGAGAGTAAGTGATCGGAGTTAAAATAAAACGAGTAATAAACATGTTATCAAATAGTCCCAAATGTAAGAGAATAAATAATTTTGAAAATTTATAACAAATACAACATTCAATGCGGTTTTTAAGTTTTATAAAAAAAATATTTATCTACTTTAATTTCTACATGTAGCAAGTAACTAATATGATGACAAGGCGAATTAGTATCTTTTTAAAATAGTTACATAACTAAATACAAATCAAATGCATGGTTTATTTATATATAATAAAAAATATATATTTTATGAGCATACATAGGTAAATGGAACCATCATATTTTAGCTATATTTCTATAAAATTATAAAATTTATAATCCTATTATTCATATTTAAAATTAGTTGAAAAATTAAACTAAATTATCCATTTATAATATTTTTGTTTATATTTTTATAATTTTTGGTTCATTTCCACGCATAGACAATATAGCCAAAACAACATTTAAAAGAAATTTTCATATATTTGTCAAAAATGATCTTCACTCATTGTTAATTGTATGTTGCTTTCTCACATATTACAACCAAAGCCGGAATGACAATCATTCAATAAAAAAGATTACATCTACTAAAATCGAAGAGCATAGTCTACAAAAAAATATCAACAATTTAACATTGTACCAAAGTAACAAAAAAAGTTATTTGTCATTCAGTTAAATATGTAGTTGGTTTGATTATTAGAATTTTCACCTTTGATGTTTCCTTATGTTTTAGACATCATTGATGTATAATATCTTCACCCTCGCATACCATAACAAGAATCACAACCAGGACTCGCTAATTAAGGGGGCAAATGGTATAACTGCCCTGGATCCAAGTCTATGTTCCCCCAATATTAATAATTAAAAAGTCAATATTTATTATAAATTCATATTTTTATACAAAAAAAATAAAATTTAATAAATAAAATTTAATAAATAAAATTAAAAGGTCCAAAAATAAATTTATACGTATATAGTTTTACTTTCATCAAAAAATAAACAAAAATGTTACTGATTAAGTTTTGAAAATATTTTAAAATTAAATAAGTATAAAATTGAAAAGGAAAAAAAAAGAAAACAATTTACCATAGAGCCCGTAACGATATTGACCGGCCCTTATCACAATTTAATTGTTGTCAACTAAATGAATTCAACTAAGTGTTGCAGGTTAACATAGATGAATTCAAGTTACTTTTCATTATCTCTATACTAAATGTTATCAACATCTTCAATACTTACATTCCAAATAGAAATTACCACTACCAGTCCTCTTTTAAAATACTCTCTACCATATTATCAAAAAGACTGATCTCATACATTACTTAAATTTTATTTGATAATTAAACTTTTTCAATGCTCATATACAATAACAATAAACACGTTCAACTTTCTAAAGTAATGCATCCAAATCATATTTTTGGTTATATAAACTGCACAAAAAATTTACAATATCAAAAGTTAAACTAATTACTAATATACCACAAAACACCAAACAATAAAAAACAAAAGAGCAAAGTCAAAAACAAAATGGTCAATAATATAACTATCAAATTTTCAAAAATCCACAAATAAAAAAGTTAACATTGTAAATTAAACATCAAAATAATATATATTAGAGACATTATCCGCGCGTAGCGCGGAAAAAAGCTCTAGTAATAGTTAATAACTTTGGTTTATTAGTAACATGCTGATGTTTCATTATTGATAGCGTTACTATCTTATATTAAATATGTCTCATGATTCTAAATAAACAACTCTTGTAGTCTATATTTTATCATGAGTCTGTTCTAATATGCATACATGCTATTGATTGTACACTACACATATACTTTGTAATATTTTTACTAACAATAATGGCTATGGCCTATGGTTATAAGGAAAATCTCAAGTGAACTAAGATTAACAGATGAGATACATTGAAGATAATATTCGAGGAGTGCAAACAACACTATCTCATCTCCCATATTCTCTGCAGTTCTCCAAGATAAGTATTTTGTTTTTGTTTTATGCTTTATATACGAGGTTAATTGAAACTTGATCATATCGAGTAATTTGCATGAATTTTGGTACAAGTAATATGAGATTTATTCGCTAAATTGATAGATTGGTCAAACCTTGTTAATAGCACAATAATTCTTATAAGAGTATTATTTATTTCTGATATTATATGATGTTTATGATAATTTATATAATTTGAAATAATTTATCATATAACAGAGTTTTAAATTTAAGGTTTGAGAATAAAGTATCCATAAGTTCTAAAAAAAAGATATGATCACCTAAATGTGATTACCTAAAACTCACTATATATTTGCATCTAAAGTTTACAAGACATGGAGTCTGTAAATAAAGCTTAACTATGTTGGATGCTCAGTTTAAAAGTAAAATATTCTTGAAGAGAATATCAATGATGCAAAGATATTAAAGAAAATCCACACAACTAGTAATGGTCAAGAAAGTGAAAGTAAACTGATTGTAAACGTGAATGTGGATATATATGGTTATGGTTTAGGTTAAGGCCAAAGAGTTTTTTTTTTCTTTAGAACTCATTTTCTCACTTGAAGATTATAAATGAAGATGGTAATAAACAAGAGATATATTATCTAAAGATGAAACAAAACCAGTGTAAGTACAATATGTGGCAGTATCAAGTTTGGAAGCTCTAGAGGAACATATACATGTTTGCTTATGGAAAAGCAACTTGAAATCATTAATGTGTTATACTTTTCCAAGTCTCAAGTCCAAATGATCTAAGATAGAACACATGACCTTAAGTTGGGTATGTTTTTCATTCTAAAATTGGTTTTAGTTTTAGATATATGAACTTAGAGTGTCATTATCTCGAGGGGAGAATCAGAGAATCCTATATCCCTAGTAAGTGGAATTTCCCGAAGTATGTTCACATTGGAAATAGACTTAGAAAGTCATTATAAATAAAACCAGGGGATTTAGAATTTATTAATGTTGAGACAATAATTAAAGGGAAATGTTGAATACTTTCAAGTAGAAGTATTACCCAAGGCACTATTGTATTGTACTACACAAGGATTAGAAAATGGAGATAAATGTAATAGTAAACCAGAGGTTTACCGAAAGTGTAATGTTTGGCAAATCAGTTATGCCATCCCCGTTTAGTAATGATGCGAAAGATAATCATATGGACATTCATTGAAAAACCAAACGATTCTTACGAATGATTTGATATATGCTGCTTGCTTACAATGCAATATAAGAATATGGTTTTCACCAGTCTTTGGAATCTATTTGAACAAGGAGATGTTTGTGGGTTGATCACCCACTGGTGGACTGATCATCCACCATATGTTTATAATTAATGCATCAATAAAAAGGTCGTATGTATCCTTGTCATAGATCCACAACCTGATGTTTGCGAGACTAATTAGTAATACTGGTGAGTTCATAAGTGTTGATGATTATCTTCTGCATATAAGGAGCCATGATGAACATCTTGTATCTAATGCAACATCATTGAATCGCAAAATGCCAAAGAGTAATTAAGAACTCTCCCCATCAAATTGGTCTTGGGTCAGAAACCAAAGATCCCCATCTATAAAATTTGGATAAGTTGTAGTTGCTCCATCACACTGCTAAAAATATGGGACCTCAACAGAGGTTGTGAATATGTTGGATAAGATTTCCATTGGTGATAAATTTTATAAGAATTATTTAAAGACTCAAAGTTAGTATATCCAACATGAGGGAGGAGAAAATAAACAGCTGAAGAATGAATGAGTTGAAATGAGTTATCATTAATCCTCAGACTAAAGAGCGTGAATAGAAGTCCAAAACGAATGTATGGAGATAATTCTATTCTAAAAATTAGCATATGAGTTGCCAGACTCGTTTATTGATCCTAAGAAAGTGATTAAGTTACAATACCAGCTGTAAGTTCTCTAGTTAAACTAGATGCCTCAGAAGGACAATATTAAACTGCTAAGGAGTCTAAAGAGTGCCTGAAGCATGATAGACCTATCAGTTCCATATATAGTAATCCTCAAAAAAGAAAAGGGAGCATGAATGAGAATGGCATAATTGAGGAAAAAATATTAAGAATCTCGAGAAGAGACAAAATATGAAAAGAAAGAAATTCAGGTACCTGAGAATAAAGAAATCTCAAATAGCTATGTCATGTCTTGAACAATATGGACTGATATCAAATCGACGTCGTGAATACTTATGCATGAAATGTAGAAGTTGATGAGAATGAGGATCATGAACCATCTATTGAAAAGTGTACCCAGAGAAATGATTGGCCAATATGGAAATAAGCAATAGATGCTGAATTAGATCTCTTAGAAAGAGAGAAATATTTAGACCAGTAGTCCGTATAATGAGCTGTCCGACGCTCGAAACCCACTTGGGCAGACATCGGCCCAAAAGTCCACTAAAATCAAAGATTAAAATGGGCTTCTAGGGCGAACGACTTCTAGGGCGAACAAGCAAACGAGGGATGGCGACTATAAATAAAGAAAGGAGATCATGCGCCAAGGGGATCCGCAAATAGACACAAGACCTTTGACGGCAAGATTAAGAGTGAACAACCGATCAATCTTCCTTGTAATCTCGTCGGTGCTTTCAGCAAAGCTACGACCTCTTTTCTTTTCATAGATTTCCTTGTAATCATGTTTGTCTTCATTACTGATAAATAAACGCCTTCAAAAATTCCACAAATCGAGTTTAGTTTTTGTCAATCGACGTAACCAAACTTAGATTCAACAATAAGTATTCTTATTATAATTATCTTTTCATGGTTTGTGATTACATGAGATTAAATAATAATAATAATAATTTATACATTGGTTAAAATCGTTTGTTAATATCGATAATAGAGTTGTTGGTTTAGTTCAGTTTGTTAGTCAAACTTAGGTGCAACATAATTATAAACACATCTGACTTAGTGTTTTGTTACCCATCACGTTTGGTACTGTAATAATAGTTAATAACTTTGGTTTATTAGTAACATGCTGCTGTTTCATTATTGATAGCGTTACTATCTTATATTAAATATGTCTCATGATTATAAATAAAAAACTCTTGTAGTCTATATTTTATCATGAGTCTGTTCTAATATGCATACATGCTATTGATTGTACACTACACATATACTTTGTAATTTTTTTTACTAACAATAATGGCTATGGCCTATGGTTAAAAGGAAAATCTCAAGTGAACTAAGATTAACAGATGAGATACATTGAAGATAATATTTGAGGAGTGCAAACAACACTATCTCATCTCCCATATTCTCTGCAGTTCTCCAAGATAAGTATTTTGTTTTTGTTTTTATGCTTTATATACAAGGTTAATTGAAACTTGATCATATCGAGTAATTTGCATGAAAATTGGTACAAGTAATATGAGATTTATTCACTAAATTGATAGATTGGTCAAACCTTGTTAATAACAAAGTAATTCTTATAAGAGTATTATTTATTTTTGATATTATATGATGTTTATGATAATTTATATAATTTGAAATAATTTATCATATAACAGAGTTTTAAATTTAAGGTTTGAGAATAAAGTATGCATAAGTTCTAAAAAAGAGATATGATCACCTAAATGTGATTACCTAAAACTCACTATATATTTGCATCTAAAGATTACAAGACATGGAGTCTGTAAATAAAGCTTAACTATGTTGGATGCTAAGTTCAAAAGTAAAATATTCTTGAAAAGAATATCAATGATGCAAAGATATTAAAGAAAATCCACACAACTAGGAATGGTCAAGAAAGTGAAAGTAAAGTGATTGTAAACGTGAATGTGGATATATATGGTTATGGTCTAGGTTAAGGCCAAAGAGTTTTTTTCTTTAGAACTCATTTTCTCACTTGAAGACTATAAATGAAGATGGTAATAAACAAGAGATATATCATCTAAAGATGAAACAAAACCAGTGTAAGTACAATATGTGGCAGTATCATGTTTGGAAGCTCTAGAGGAGCAGATACATCTTTGCCTACGGAAAAGCAACTTGAAATCATTAATGTGTTATAATTTTCCAATTCTCAAAGGTCCAAATGATCTAAGATATAACACATGACCTTAAGTTGGGTATTTTTTTTATTCTAAAATTGGTTTAGTTTTAGATATATGAACTTAGAGTGTCATTATCTCGAGGGGAGAATCAGAGGATCCTACATCCCTAGTAAGTGGAACTTCCCGAAGTATGTTCACATTGGAAATAGACTTAGAAAGTCATTATAAATAAAACCAGGGGATTTAGAATTTATTAATGTTGAGACAATAACTAAAGGGAAATGTTGAACACTTTCAAGTAGAAGTATTACCCAAGGCACTATTGTATTGTACTACACAAGGATTAGAAAATGGAGATAAATGTAATAGTAAACCAGAGGTTTACCGAAAGTGAAATGTTTGGCAAATCAGTTATGACATCCCCGTTTAGTAATGATGCGAAAGATAATCATATGGACATTCATTGAAGAACCAAACGATTCTTACGAATGATTTGATATATGCTGCTTGCTTACAATGCAATATAAGAATATGGTTTTCACCAGTCTTTGGAATCTATTTGTACAAGGAGATGTTTGTGGGCTTGATCACCCACTGGTGGACTGATCATCCACCATATGTTTATAACTAATGCATCAACAAAACGTCGTATGTATCCTTGTCATAGATCCACAACCTGATGTTTGCGAGACTAATTAGTAATACTGGTGAATTCATAAGTCTTGATGATTATCTTCTGCATATAAGGAGCCATGATGAACATCTTGTATCTAATGCACCATCATTGAATCGCAAAATGCCAAAGAGTAATTAAGAACTCTCCCCATCAAATTGGTCTTGGGTCAGAAACCAAAGATCCCCATCTATAAAATTTGGATAAGTTGTAGTTGCTCCATCACACTGCTAAAAATATGAGACCTCAACAGAGGTTGTGAATATGTTGGATAAGATCTCCATTGGTGATAAATTTTATAAGATTTATTTAAAGACTCAAAGTTAGTATATCCAACATGAGGGAGGAGAAAATAAATAGCTGAAGAATGAATGAGTTGAAATGAGTTATCATTAATCCTCAGACTAAAGAGCGTGAATAGAAGTCCAAAACGAATGTATGGAGATAATTCTATTCTAAAAATTAGCATATGAGTTGCCAGACTCGTTTATTGATCCTAAGAAAGTGATTAAGTTACAATACCAGCTGTAAATTCTCTAGTTAAACTAGATGCCTCAGAAAGACAATATCAAACTGCTAAGGAGTCTAAAGAGCGCCTGAAGCATGATAGACCTATCGGTTCCATATATAGTAATCCTCGAAAAAGAAAAAGGAGGATGAATGAGAATGGCATAATTGAGAAAAAAATATTAAGAATCTCGAGAAGAGACAAAATATGAAAAGAAAGAAATTCAGGTACCTGAGAATAAAGAAATCTCAAATAGCTATGTCATGTCTTGAACAATATGGACCGATATCAAATCGACGTCGTGAATACTTATGCATGAAATGTAGCAATTGATGAGAATGAGGATCATGAACCATCTATTGAAAAGTGTACCCAGAGAAATGATTGGCCAATATGGAAATAAGCAATAGATGCTGAATTAGATCTCTTAGAAAGAGAGAAATATTTAGACCAGTAGTTCGTAACACATAATGTTGTACAACCAGTGGCACATAAATGAGTCTTTAAGTGAAAGAATAAGATGATGAAAAGTGTGCGATGCAAAAAATACTTGCTTAAGTTTTCTCACAAAGTGTACTTGTTATAAAAAAAACACATCATCATGTGGTGGAAGCATCAACTTTCAAGTTTCTTTAGTCTACCAAGAATTGAAAGCCACTGGAAAATGACAATTATGTGAAACATACATAAGGATATAATCTGAAAGAAGCGGTAAACCCCATAATCATTTGGGTTGTTAAATCATGTACGTGTTAGTTCTCGAGAACATTATTGCACAAATATTTTGAGCATATAAAAGAAATAATTATTTCTCATTAAGTACTATGATATTAAGAAATTTACTGATCTCTTTTAAGATTGAAAGATGTGATTTTGTAAGACAGGAAGAATAATCATACTAGTAAATTTTATAAAAATGAAAATAAATCGTATGTACAATTATGTATATGATGAATGTTTACAAGATTATCTATAAGTGAAAATTTGGACACGGATTCTAAATAGACCAAGATATGATCTCTTATGTGAAATGGATACTACAGACTAGAAGTCCAACGGTTTACGAGATTATCTGACAATCAAACAAGTTTATTTACTAAGGATATGCTTACAACAATTCTTAAAAGGATAATATATATAAATATATACATATATATATATATATATATATATATATATATATATATGATAATACAGCTCCTAAGATGATGATTCCAAGGGGAGAATATGAGGATGCATGTGGTTGTACTCTTTTTCTTTATCATGATTTTTTATTCCATTGGGTTTTTCCATGTCAAGGTTTTAACGAGACAGCAAAGAACACACAAATGATAGATATCTAAAGAGGAATGTTATCACTTAAGTGATGAAGATCTATCAATCTTCCAGTGTATTTTTGAGCTTGAGAGAAGCAGAAGAGATTGATTAAGATCATGAACACATTCCATTCGCAATACAAAATCGAAGGTCAAAAGTTTGCCAATCACAGAAGACCTTATAGATCGAATTAAAATACATACTTGGTGTTCAGAAAAGATATTTGAGTCTTCTTTCATCTCAAATTTGAATCGTCATTCCAGATGATAGAACTCGAGATATGGATATTTTTTTGGGACATATACAAGCTGTCTCACAATATCTAATTTCGCCCGATATCCAATATATTACTCGATATTTTCATCCCAACATAGGTAGACCGGTGCCTAATCTTAGACGTGGATTTTAACTTCTATTTCCAAGTGGTTTGAAGACGTTTCGTCCTACGGTCATGAAGATATTCAAGTTTCAGTGAGGAGTATCAAATCTGTCAAGAAAAATGAATCGGTCCAAGCCCAAGACTAAGGTGTTCAATTCATCACATTAGATTGTCTCCTATCGGATATTTCAAGCTATGTCCTTATGAGGGGGAGTGATACGTGTTGCACTCTTTTCCTTAACTATGGTTTTTCTCAATGGGTTTACTTAGTAAGGTTTTTACTGAGGCAACGTCTTAAGCGTATTACAAACCATGTTATCATAATGGACATCTAAGGGGGAGTGTTATGGATAATTACATATTTAAATGACCATTATGATTTTTATCTTTTAGAATATTCTAGGTATTTCTAGATCTTTAGGTAAGACTAAATCTTTTGGATTGTAATACTATATAAGGGATCTTTTACTTCTGAAATGAACATACTCAAATACTTTCCCTTCATAAAAAAATATTCATTTATACCTTTTTGGCTAACTATTCTATATTTATAGTTTAGAGTTATGAAGTAAGGTGAGGTTTTCGAGATGAAATTTAAAATTTTTAAAATAAAAATCAAAATCAAAATTTTCAAAATAAAAAATGTCTACGTCGCTTATATTTTTTTCTTAAATTCTATTTTGGTGACAAAAAAAATTTAAAAAGGTTATTTGAGAGATTTGCCTATTAGAAAATACAAATGCGGGCTAGACAGAAGATTAATAGCCTGATAAACATGGAGCGGGCTCGAGCAGTGGTAGATTGTAATTATTTGGTCAATAAATTGGAAAAACAAAAAAAACAGAAATATCCTAGCATCTCCTTAAAAAACTTTTTATCTCCAAAATAGTCTATAAGAATAAAAATAACCAAAATAGACTTTATTAAATAGTGTAAATATACATGTTAACTAATCTAGATTTAAGTTTAAGAGTTATTGAGTAGAGTTTTGGTGGTGGGTTTAAAATTTAAAAAATCAAAATTACAATTTTCAAAATAAAAAGGATTATTTCAGTCATTTTTCTAAAAAAATATTTTGGTAAAAAAGCTTAAAATGACTATTTGAGAGAATTTTTTTAATAAAAAACTTTTGTAGGAACTGAAATTCACACTGTCGTTTTCCGTTGATTTAGGAAGGCAAAGTAAACCTAGCTTTCCCAGAGGTCTCGTATTTCTACTAAGCCAAAAACGTCAAGCGACCAAAAGATATCACAATGAATTTAGTAAAAACGAAAGAGAACAAAGAGGATCTTATTCTGAATCTATGATTTGAGCGTTACAACAGGTAAACCCTTAGCGGAAAAAGCCGTTAACGAGTTCCTAGTTCTAACCTTGTAAGACTTGAATAACCTAGTTGAGTCACAGCTCGATAACAGTAAAACGAAAATATGCCTAAATGCCGTAAGTGCTATGCTTGCTCTGAGTAAGAATTTTCGTGTGTCCTCTGCAACCACAGCTTCGAAGTTCTTATATACTCCTCCCAGAAGCGATTTATTCTTTCCCCTTCTACCCTCGCTCGAGTTTATCGGATCACGGAAATATTCCTTTTTCCTTCAATCTTCGTGATTATCCTCGAAAACTTAACATTTATCTTCACAACTTGACATTTATCTCTTTAAAAATTAACATTTACTCTTCCTGCAAAATAAAAGATAAACCGTCATAAATATTGGACTCGATTTTGGGTAAAACCGCGAGTGGGGTTATAGCCGACTTTTTAGACCTTCTCGGATTGTGTTTTTTTGACTTAAGCGTTTTTACGATTTTTATGGAAAGAGTGTTTCCTGAAGCGACGTAGTCCCCGAAGAGAGTCAGGATCTCTCGTATAGTACATACAACTTTAGGTGTTTAGTCAATCGTTGCCATTTTACACGATCGATTTGAACTTTAATACGAGGGAACGAGTTCTTACGGTAAATTTCCAATGTCAATATCGATCGAGACAAAACAAAGATGAGTTGGATTGGTCTTACTCGCCGAACGAGCGAGTTGGTCGTCTTGTTCCACCCAACTCGCCCGTTTGGTTAGTTGGTTATCTTGTTTGATCCAACTCACCGAATAGGCGAGTTAGCCGGCCCACAATGCCTAACTTGCCCATTCGGAGTTGGGCGGCTTGTGCGATCCAACTTGCCTGTTGGCGATTTGGACGTCTTGCTTGACCAACTTTTCCGTTTGATGAATTGGACAATCGAGTCTATCAGTCGTTTCTTTGTTTTGACGCTCGAGGATACGTTTACCCGAGGTCTAGAATAGACTTTCTCGAAGACTTACCGCGCAGATCTTTCTTCCATGGTCACTCAATATTTGACTTCGTGACCGATTTTGACCCCAACATTTAGCCCCTAGCTCGTTAGAATTGTGATGTTCTTGTGAGCGGTCTAGGTATGTTGGGTAAGTTAGGCGAAATCCAACGTCTGAAAGTCTGAAGGTGAAATAGTGAATCCTCTATTCTATAAGTATGTGGAGTGAGTTTTCAAATTCTTCACGTGCACATTTCCCCAAACTCTTTTCTAAGATTAAAAGACCTTCTCCTCTCTTTTCTCCCCTTTGTATAAATTTTTTCTCTTAAATTATGTCTTCGAGGAGAAAAGCTTCATCCAAGTCTCATCACGATCGTTCTATCCATGACGGATCCAGCTTGCAACACAACGATGTTGGGCCAAGGTGGAGTTCTCAGCACATTTGGTTGATCCTGAGGAGTCGAAGCATACTAGGCGGCCAGGGGAGAATTAAAACCTCTTAGGCCCGTTACGTGTGGGCACCTCCTCTGTTTCATGCTAACCCCGTGGAGGATTGTCCAAGTAGGAGCTGCCCGAATAGGCTTGCTGACATCCGGGGCTCCTGCTAAGTTTAAGAGTTAGTTGAGTTTTGTCTTTTGGAAATTGGAGAGGTTGCCGAGTCTCCGCCCAAGGGTTACTTCACTTGCTACAAGACATACCTGATGCAGTGCCACCTGTGGTTTCCCATTCCTGAAATCATGGCGCGAATTTTCAACTAATTCAGGATATCGATCGGTCAGATAAACCCGTGCGGTTTACCGCATATTGTCAGAATTTTAGCGCTTAGTTATGAATTAGGTATGACCCTCGATGCCAATTAGATCAAAGCTAAGCTTAAACCCTGGGGGAAGTCGGCCATAGTTCAGTTGAGGCCTCGACCAGGCATAACGATAAAAACGGAGTTTGTGTTGAACTATCATGACTTGCAGGAGCACTTTTTCTTTCTCCGCGTTAACGATGCATCCGTAAAAGCGAATGGCATTCCCATCTTTAGGAACAGATGGGGACGAAAATGTATTCTTGACCGAGCGTCCTTTAATTTTGGTTTTGATGAAGTTCGATCTTTCATGCTTGTTTTTGTTATTGATATATATATTTATTTATTAGAGACTAATCCTCTTCCTCCGAGTCCAGAGGGTCTGAACACCGTCCGAAACTTGCTTCGTGGACGTTCGTGTTTTAGGGCAACGTTTAACTCAAAACGGGTTCGCCGTGCTATTGCTCTCCATCATTCTCGGTATCAGCCGGACGCACCGGTAGAGGAATGATCGAAATTGACCATGGATGGGTTTGTTCCATACAAGTTTCCCGCAAGAAAGAAAAGGTAGAAACCACACAAGGACAAGCACGTCGTCGAGGACTACGCGGCCGATGAGTAGTGCTCTCCTGATAACATACTTAGAGACTAGTCAAGTAGAAGGGAATGGTTGCGAACGAAACCATCTTGACGAGTTGTTCGATTTTGACTTTCCTTCGGCCTTAGATTGGTCCAGCGAGATGATGGAGTTTACGTAGGCGTCGAGGATGGTTAACGGGGTAAGTTTCAATCCTTGAGCATTAATATTCTCTTTAGGGATGAGCTTTTCTTGACTTTGAGATACTTCACTGGGTCTCCTTATGATGAACCGATCCCTTGATGCAAGCTGCCAAGAGGCACGCATGGATCAATTCATGGCCGAGACGGCTGACAAAAAGATTGTTTGTCTGAGAGATGAATTGGAGAGCTCTCATCGTCGTGAGAAAAAGTCGGTTGTGACGAAGGTCCGTCGGCTTATAGACGAGGGAAAAGAGAGATGGTTGAAGTCATGAAGACCCATCGTGTCAAGTTCTCGTGTGAATTCGAGGAGCTTACGAGGGGTTACATGGATTTCGGGGATTATCGCGATTGTCGCGGTACTGTGGGCTGATTATACCTTACGCAGGCCCCTGACTATTCGTTTGGCGCCGAGTATGCAAGGCAGACTTGGCGCATGAATGAGAGAGATATATACTCCTCCCAGAGTCGGTTTACTCTTTCCCCTTCAACCCTCGATCGAATTTATCGCTTCGTGGAAATATTCTTTTTTCCTTCGATCTTCGTGATTATCATTGGAAACTTAACATTTATCTCCGAACTTGACACTTACTTCTTCCCAACTTAACATTTATCTCTTCCTGCAAAATAAAAGATAAACCGTCATAAAGATTGGGCTTGATTTCGGGTAAAACCGCGAGTTGGCTTTTAGCCGAGTTTTAGACCTTCTCGGGCCGTGTTTTTACTTAAGTTTTTTTTTATGATTTTTATCGAAAGAGCGTTCCTGAAACGACGTCGTCCCAGAAGAGAGTTAGGATCTCTCGTATATTGCAGATAACTTTAGGTGTATAGTCAACCGTTGTTGTTCTACACGATCGATCCGAACTTTATACGAGGGAACGAGTTCTTACGGTAAAGTTCCAACGTCATTCTCGATCGAGATGAAACAAAGATGAGTTCAATCCGTTTTCAAAGGAGGGAGTTACGAGGATGAAAATGCATTGATTGATCCAACTTGCCAAACGGGTGAGTTGGACTGCTTGTGTGACCCAACTCGCCCGTTCGGCGAGTTGGATTGGTCTTACTCGCCAAACGGGCAAGTTGGCCGTCTTGTTTGACCCAACTCGCCCGTTTGGCGAGTTGGAATGGTCCAACTCGCTGAACGGGTGAGTTGGGCAGGGCGAGTTGGTTGGCTTATGCGGTCCAACTTGCTCGTTTGGCGAGTTGGACGTCTTGCTCGGCCAACTTTTTCGTTCGGTGAATTGGACAATCAAGTCTTTTAGTCGTTTCTTTGTCTTGACGCTCGGGGATACGTCTACTCGAGGTCTAGAATAGACCCTTCTTCCGAGGTCACTCAAAACTAGAATTTGATTCTCTCGTTCTTATTTTTTCGAGATATTATCTCTTTTTTTTACAAAGAGTACGTTTCTCGGAAAGTTTCTGACGTTGATTCCGCCGTAAGCGATTTTGATCCCAACAACTTTGTTTTTTCATAGATTATCCGTTCAAAAAAATTATTATAATCGCAAAAAAATAGGTAGAATAGCGGATCAAGTAGCAGAGAAAACAAAATAGGAAAAAGTGGAATACAAAGCCAATTTGGTCATTTTATAATTCATTTAACGTAAAAAAAAAAACATAATGGGCTGGACCAGAGCAGTAGAGATTGTTATTATTTGGTCAATAACTCAGAAAAATAAAAACACTAGATTTTGAGTTAAAAAAAAGTTCACAAAAAGCGCAAACAGTTGAAAACATCTGAAATTGCAGAGAAAACGAAATGGGGAAGGTTGAATACAAGGCCAATTTGGTCATTTTAATTCATTTAATCTAAAATTAAAATTTGAAAAAATGGACCTAATTTAACGAGTCTATCATCCTTCCGGTTAGCAGATTGTCTTTTCGGTTTGCCGACTTTTCATGTGAAATTGAATCAAGGCAAAGCTTTTCTTAATGATTTTCTTTTATCTCTGCACTTGAATTCGTTTAATAAAGTTCTGGAAAGTCTTGTTCCTCTTTCAAAAATTTCAAAATCCCGTTGATACTGAGAGTTGGTTTTGTTTTTTCTTTGGTTATGCTTGGGATCTAATTTGGATAAGAATCAATCATTGTCCCTTTGAAAGAGATTGGTCAAGTGGTATATGGGCAAAGTATCTGAATCATATTAGATCTTCGAGTTATTAAATTAAGCTTTGGAATTTTGGAAGTTTCAGTAGAGTTGAAGCTTCTTTGAAGTGTTTCAACAAAGTTTCTTTCAAGATTTCGTCAAGCTTTTTTGTTACTGTTCACATCTGAAGAATAACAAGATATTTCAACAGTATTGACGGTTGATTATGGAGGAAAGGACAAGCAAGTGGATTAACGGAGAAACTTTGCATTGAAAACAAGTTTGATTACTGCTCTTCAAGCGAAGAAAATGATCGGTAAAGTTTTCCGGCAACCTAAGCGGTGGCTCGTGTCTCAATATATCTTCACGTCGACACGTGGAAAGACACACAGAAGATCAGAATCATGTTTACGTTTATCGATTAACTTTTGCTTTACTATTGGGCTTGGGAATAGTCTTCATGTATTGGATTGTAACAAAGATTCACTTGTAATAAATTTGGGTTTGGCCCTTTAATACAAATATGTTGACAAAATAAAACGGAAACAGATGCTGACAAAAAATAATCGAATTTCCGAACAAGAGATATAAAATTTCTAAAACTCTAAAACTCTTCCCCCATATATCTCCATATAATCTCTAATTAATTCATTCGACATTAGGCCTTACTCGACTGAGCATCGGGCCTAGCGAATTTCCGAACAAAGAAAATACTCCCTTTCTTAATATATAATATTTGAAAAGTTAGTTTAATATTTAAATTTTTTTTTCAAACTTTAATGCAAAATTTATTGTCTTTACATTCTATACAAATTTTTAGATCCTGAAATTTATTTTTATTGGTAAAAATATTGTTAGATATAGAGTTATTGAAGTTTTGATTTAACAAATGTACAAAATTAAATATATTTTTTATTTGTATGCATAAATATAGATCGGACAAATAAAATTAGACAAAAGATGTACGTTTTTATGAAGGGTTACATATATGGAAATCAAATATTTTTTATAAATTAATAAATATAGTACATTAATTAAAATTCATTCCTAATCTTAGTTGGTATCAAATATGCTATAAAATGATAACCTAATAGTCATTTAAAATTTCTTAAGTAAAATAAAAATTAATAACTTATTTATAAATAAGTTTATATAAACCTAAAGAAAATATTTATTTTTATTTTCTTGGTTAAAATATTTAGATAAATTTATATTCAAAAATTATTTTTAATTGGTTAAAGTATGGTTAAATAGATTTAATGAAGTTTTGATTCAAGAAATATAAAAAATCAAACATTTTTTCAGTTCTGTGCATAAATCTAATCGGAAAATAAAGATAGACATATGATGTACATTTTATTAAGGGGTACATATATGGAACACAAGTAAACATTGTATAAACTAATAAATACATTAAATTAATAAAACAATTATTCCTAAGTTAAGTCGATATAAAATATGCTATAATTTGTTAAGATAATAATAATTTAAATTTTATAGTAAAAATATAATTAATAACTACCTTATATATAAATTTATATAAAACAAAAAAAATATTTTTATTTTCTAAAATAAATTTCATCGTTAATTTTATTTTTATTTTGATAGTTTGGTGTTAATTTATCGCATTATACATAACACGAATTTGTATTTTATAATAGGTATTCAACATAAATAAAATTTAACCAATAATCTAATGGGTAGAGAAGAAATTTAAATTATAGTATTGTAATATTGATGCTAAGAGTGTGTGGTAAACCATCGTAGAACACGAATACTTAAGCAAGATATCCAGCATCAATGTGAGTCTTATCATATAACTAAGTTTTTGTTCCAATCGTCAATCTGCGAGCAAAGAACGAGTGTCAATCGATACTATGGTAAGAGTGTCAATCGATACTACCTTAGACAAGCATTATCGTCCTAATCGATATGTTCACTAAGTAAAACTAGACCAGCTTTCGCATGCATCTTAAAACCGAGCTCAACAGAATTATTATCAGGTATAGATCCTACCGTTATATTTATCTATATCCTAAGTTCATAGTTCTAGTTAGCTACTCTAGAACGCAAGCAATGATATCAATTTTGATGAAGGATCCTTATGGATTCACCTTACTAGATCTATGTTTAGCAATACATATAAACCCTAATAAAACCTTAAATCTAACAAGGGGAGCTACTCAGACATGATCAAGCAAATCATAATGAATATCTTAATAGAGTGCATAAATAGAATAAAGTTAAGAAACAATGGAGTTCCAATACAGATATCTGAAGGAATCTTAATCTTCTCTCTGAAACTATATAAAAACACTAGAGTAATATAAAAATCTTCTTAAAACTCCGTCTCTCCTTGCCTAAGATGGCAAAGCATAAAAAATAGGTATTAAGTCATCCAGGGGTAATCTTGTAATTATGTGGGACTTTGGGCTTGAAATCGGTCAAGAACAAGTTGCTTCATTTTCTCACGTCACTGTCGATCATTACCAACATGATGTTGTTGATCGATACATTTTCTACATCTCGACCATGAATTTTGATTCTTCAACAACTTCGAGTTTCTTCATCATTAAGCTTTAGAAAGCTTCATAATCTCCACATTGCTCCAGAACATACCTACACCTGAAGACTCTAAAACAAACTTCATACACATATAATAGTATCTTAAAAAAACATATATTATAGTGAAAACTGATAAGATCTATAGTATATCAACACCCCACGTATAACATAACCCAAATAGATACAATCATCACATACAATCCTTAATTTCTAGGGTTTAGATCACTCATGACGATTTGTAGAAAGTTAAGAGTCCTCACGATTTCTTCTGTGATTATCTTCTTCTTTCCCAGATCTCTCTTTTTCTTTCCCAGATTCTCGTACCCGCGAGTCAGTCCTTACATCTTCTCTCAAGTTATGTGAATCAAGTTAGGTTTCGATCCAATTCATTTTGTGTTCAAAAATGACAATTTCACCTAGAACCTTTTTGATTGATCACGTTTTTACTACAGATTCCTGAATTTTTGCTAGGTTTAGCTTTGTCTCCATTTGTGGCAATGATTTAGCTATGTCTCCATTTGCTACAAGGGTTAGATTCTAATTCTTCTAAGATTTGTGTTTCCACTTGATTATACTAGGATTTTTGTTTGAGGGTTAATGAATCTATTTCCATTGTTTAGTCTAGTTTTGATGATAATGACTCTTGTTTTCATGGCCTATTAGCTTATTGATTATTAGTGGTCGTGAGTGAAACAATGAAACGGAGGAGTCATGACTCAATGAGGTCCCTCTGAGTCTTTATGACTGTATAGTCTATTAGTCTATATGTCTACCTTACAACCATAAGGCTTCTTTTTTGTTTGTCAGATTTCAGTTTCGTTAATCTTCTTGTACTTATAAAACTTCATACATTAACTGTTATTCTCTTTACTTGTGATTTTATGAATATTGACCTATCTTGGATATATCCTTTACATATTGCCTTCACTTGCTGCCTGCCTCGACTTTTCCTTTTGTTAGGGTCAAAATCGGTCATGACGGAATAAATATTTAGAAAAAGATCATTATAAAACATTTTATAAATGTTTTATTGAGTCAAAGTTAGAAGTTAGTTATGGAGTATAACCTTTTTCTAGAACAGTTTGTTGCACCATTTTCTAGCACCATTCTGAGGTTGAATGGAAAAGTTAAGTAGATTGATTATTCTGTAACACCCACACTTGCTAAGAACTTCTAAAGGAACCAAAGCTAACCTCCAACCTAAGTAACTATATTTGCTATTTCTGGGACTTGGTATACATATGATCAACTTCCTCTTGCAAATATGAAAGGTAAAAATACTTTACTTCCTGATCCTCCTTTCATCTTTCTCCAGCATCTATAAAGAAAATTGAGATAATTTCCTGAGATGCAGACGGGTAAGTGCATTACCGATGACTCCATTATTATAATTCAAAGGAATGATCACACATCGTTGGAAGCGAGATGTAAGTACATTACCGACAACCCCATTATTCGTCTACAACTTAAAAAAAAAATATGAGATGGCAAGATGGACTGTATCAACATCATTATCCGTTGAATTTGAGAAATAATTAACATTCAGAGGAGAAAGAAGAGAGAGGAAAAGGATTAGAAATTTTACTTGTAGTTCAAACACTTGCTTGGGTAAGAATCCATGTGTCATTTGATCGATATTCTCAGGGTAAAGCATGTACCTTATATTATGTATTTAAATAAAGGTAGTAGATGGTATGTCAGATGGCTTCTGGTAGGTTGTGGTTGGGAAGATTGACTAGCTAAGCAAAGTACATGGAAATACTCTAGATGTGACTGCAACAAAAACTTAGGTGAAACATTGTTCTATAGAGATGGTAAGTCTTTGTGTTTTCAAACCTCTCTCGGATTTATTCTATGTTTTTCCTTGAGGGCAAGCAAAGGATAAGTCAGGGGGAGTTGATATGTCATGATTTTGTACCTGATTTTACCCATGATATGTATACGGTTTTAGAGTCTTTATTATGCAATTCATGTTGTTTTACAGACTTTACAGGATCAAGTACTCATTAGACGCAATTGGAGCTTTTGGAATATTGTGGAGCATTGAAGAATGGTCAGCCGAGAACTCGAAGTCAGAAAAAAGAAACATCAAGACCATCGATCGACGTCTCACCTCAAGTGTCGATCGAAGGTCAACACTTCTGCCGAGTTATATAAGATTTGAAGAAATTATGATTTTACCCATAAGTTCTACTATTTGCAAGACAAGTCCTTGGCCGTGTTTTTTAGGCTATTTATTAGGTTTATTAGCTGTGTTGCAAGATACACTTGTTTTACAACCCTTTTGATGCTTGCAACCTTGACCGCTACTTTTGGAGAGAGAAATCTATTCGATATCATACTAAGATCTTGAACTCCCTTGTTTTATCATTATTATTTCTATGCAATTTAATTATATATTGATCATGTTTATCTCAATCATGTCTCAGTAGTCTATTGTTAGATTTAAGGTTCTTCTAGGGTAATTAATGGCTTGCTAATGTTATGAAACTGTTAGGGTTATTCTAATTAGTTCTTTGTTTAAGTAGATCATAGTACTACGTTTAATATCACTTCCTGATGAGGACATTCAACCAGAGCTAGAACCAGACCTAACTGAACCTGATATCCAAGACATGATCAGCAAGATAACTAAGGCAGAGACTGTTCAAGAAGTGCCAGTACCAACCGTATACAAGGGAGCTATAACCAGACAAAGAGCTAAGATACTTCAACATAAGTTTAATGAGAGCATGATACTTGCTTCTGATCTTGAACAGGATAACACCACTAAAGAAGCTACTGATGATAGCACCAAGATGGATGCCCTGAAGATGGGAGAGCCAAGCTTGAAGGATGATGGACCGGATGAACATACCAAAGCATCAAGAGGAGATCCCTGGCCATTCATTCCAAACCACAGTCACAACAATCTGATGATCATTGCCATAGAAGACCAACTTGCCTAGCAAGACTCTTGGACTGATCAAGTAACTAGGCCAAGCTCCTTGTGTGTGCTCTTTTCCTTGCTCTTGGTTTTGTCCCAGTGGGTTTTACGGAGGAAGGTTTTTAACGAGGCCACAATCTGCTTCACATAATTCCTAGATGCTATTTCGGTCCAAGCTATGACGAATTATGTCATTTTGTTATATTTCCTTTTTTTAAACTATAGTTTTTATTTCCTGACCTAAAGGAGCCTGTTCCTTTAGTCCTATTTATAGTTTTTGCACGCCCCCTTTCTTTGGGCAGTCTTGAATAAACAGAAAAGCTTTTCTTCGGAAACCCTAGAATTCTCTCTCTAGAATTCGCCTCCTTTCTCTCTGCCTTGTGAGACCAGTACCTCCACGGCCTAGAGAAGCTTTGTGTTGTATCACGAGTCCCTCCATTCCTCGTGTGGTGCACTTCAATCCATCAAGTTACTTCTGTCCAGATTCCTTTGGTTGATTAGATCAATCCAGACGAGTCACCCCTTGTGCAGATCGGCTCCTTCTCTTGTACTAAGAGTCATACAGCCTTTGATAGCTTAGGCTTGTATCATTTCTGGTATCAGAGCTGAAGTTCCTTCAGCATCAGGTTGCATCTATCCTATCTCTTCTTACTTGCAATCGTTTATTTTTGTTTTGCATTCACGAAATAAAACCCATAAGAAGTCATATTGTTTCTGTTGCATCTAGTTTAACTTGTTCAATTTCATAAAGAAAGAAAACCTTAAAAAGAAATCGATTTGTCTCTTTTGCATCTAGTTGTTTCATCTTTCTTAAACACGTTTGTTCATCCTGTTCTTATTGATGTCGAGTTTAGGTTGTCCCTAGATCATTACTTTCGTGCAAAAGAATCAGAAAAAAGTGTTAGTATTAAGTGCATATCCGGTTTTCCATTTTGGTCGATACTATTTTCCTTTTTTGGTCGATACTCTTTTCTTTTCCATTTATTTTGCTTGCAAACCACTCCTTTTCTTTTCTCTTCAGTTTTTTTTTCGAATTTTAAAACTCAAAAAAAAAAAGTAGTTTAACTTATTTTAATTATTACTCTTCAAATTTAAAAAAAATATATATATTTTTCTTGTCTTTCCTTTTTATTAACTCAAGCAGAAACTTAGGTCTTCTTTGTTTCTTGTTAGGTTAATCGACAGCAGCCATGGGGGAAGCAGCTGAGCAAGTCGCCCTCATGCAGATGTTTGCAGCCTTGAGAGAAGACATGATGGCAATGCGCCAAGACCTTGGAGATCGGCTAACTAGGGTCGAGCAAAGACCAACAATGCAAGCAGTCCGGAATGTTGACAGGTTCCTCAATCCGAACCAAGGCAACAACAGAAGAGAAGGTGTGCACCACAATGACAATCCGGAGACTAGTACACGGAATCAACAGACTGATGAAGACACTGGCCAGCAACGTGTCCCTAATCCAACCCAAAGAGCAGGCCTTCAGCCAGATGACTATGGTGATGAGGAAGGAGAGGAGTTCTTGCCCCCACCTAGAGTTCCTCGCCGGCAAAACAGGCACCAAGAGTTTGAAGAAGAGGACTACTTACCTCCCTTGAGAGCTCCTCGCCAACAGCACCACCACCAAGGGCGGGAACACATCAAGATGGAAGCCCCAACCTTTGCTGGAAAGGTTGATCCTGAAGCTTACCTTGATTGGGAGAAGAGGATGGATCATATCTTTAACTACTACAACCACCCTGGTCCCAAACGAGTTGCTTTAGCAGTAGCTCAACTCACGGACAATGCTCTTTCCTGGTGGGACAGATTGTGTTCAGATAGAAGGAGAAGTAATCTGAGGCAACTAGACTCTTGGTTAGACATGAAGGACGCAATGAAGCAGAGATTTGTTCCACAACACTTTCACCGGGATCTACAGAGGAAGTTCAGATCACTTAAGCAGCTCAACAAGTCAGTGGAAGAGTATTATGAGGAGTTTGAGAAGCTGAGAAATCGCCTAGACCTTAATGAGGATGAAGAGGCTACTATGGCTCAATTTATTGACGGACTACAAGATAGGATAAGCTGCAAGGTTGAAAGGCAGGGTTACACTGATATGAGGGATCTCTTTCACCTAGCTGTCCAAGCGGAGCAACACATCAAGAAGAAGAACTCCAGAAGCAAGTCTCAATCTACCTGGAACTCAAGTAACAGCAACTACAACAAACCAGTGGACAAGGGAAAAGGAATTGAAGGGGATAACAGACCTAAGACTCGTCCCACTGAACCCAACAGAGACACCAGAGCAGAACCAGGGAAGAACACTAACCCCCAGCGTTCCAGAGACATTACCTGCTTCAAGTGTAGAGGCCGAGGACATATGGCAAGAGAATGCCCAAACCAGAGAGTCATGATGCTCACTGAAGATGGTGGTTATGAGTCTCATGATGAAGATGATCCGTTGATTCAAGAAGAACTTGGAGAGATTGAATATCCAGACGTGGGAGAGAGCTTGATGATCAGGCGTGTGCTTAATGTCCAGATGCAACCAGCTGAGACCATCCAAAGAGAAAACATATTCCACAGCCGATGTACCATCAGAGGCAAGGTATGTAATCTCATCATAGATGGTGGGTCTTGCACCAATGCTGCTAGTGCTTATATGGTAGATAAACTTGGTTTAGAAAAGACTAAGCATCCGCATCCATATAGACTAAGATGGCTAGATGATAAGGTTGAATTACAAGTTAAAGAACAAGTTAACATTCCATTTAGCATTGGTAAGTATCAAGATGCAGTAACGTGTGATGTAGTACCTATGCAAGCAGGACATGTATTGTTAGGTAGGCCATGGCAGTGGGATAGAGAAACTAAACATGATGGTAGGTCTAACATGTACACTTTCATGCATGATAAGCGCAAGGTTAGCTTAGCACCTCTCACACCAGCACAAGTTCATGAATTGCATTTACAAATGGCTAAAGAGAAAGAGAAATCTGTTAAGTCTAATTTTCTTATTAGGCCTAGTTATGTCAGGAAGGCTGCTGCTACTAAACACACAATGCTACTAATGATCTTTAAGGAGCTTTTGAGTGCAGGTTCTGATGAGGTTACACTTCATCCAGAGATTACTAGGCTTCTTGACAGGTTCAAAGATGTGTTTCCAGAGGAGATTCCAGCCGGTTTACCACCACTTAGAGGCATAGAACACCAAATAGATTTCATACCCGGAGCCCCTTTACCAAACAAACCAGCCTATAGGGTAAACCCTGAGGAAACCAAAGAGTTAGAGAGACAAGTTCAAGACCTATTAGACAAAGGATATGTTAGGGAAAGCCTTAGTCCTTGTGCTGTACCTGTCCTATTAGTACCAAAGAAGGATGGAACCTGGAGGATGTGTGTAGACTGCCGTGCTATAAACAACATCACCATTAAGTATAGACACCCCATACCTCGCTTAGATGACATGCTAGATGAACTAAGTGGAGCCACCATCTTCTCTAAAATAGACCTTAAGAGTGGGTACCATCAGGTGAGAATGAAAGAAGGTGATGAGTGGAAAACTGCCTTCAAGACAAAGCAAGGTTTGTACGAATGGTTAGTGATGCCATTTGGACTCACCAATGCCCCTAGCACTTTCATGCGTCTCATGAACCATATTCTTAGACCATACATCAGTAAGTTTGTTGTGGTTTACTTTGATGACATCCTAATTTACAGTACTTGTTTATTTGATCATGTGACACATCTTGAGCAAGTATTAGAGACACTTCGGCAAGAAGGACTTTATGCAAACCTCAAGAAGTGCACATTCTGCACTGATAAACTTGTTTTCCTAGGTTTTGTTGTGAGTTCACAGGGATTACAGGTTGATGAGGAGAAGATAAAGGCAATACAAGACTGGCCAGAGCCCACCAACATTAGCCAAGTCCGGAGTTTTCATGGTTTAGCCAGCTTCTACAGGCGTTTTGTCAAAGACTTCAGTAGTATAGCTGCACCACTCACTGCCGTAGTAAAGAAGAGTGTTGGGTTCACATGGGAAAAGGCCCAACAAGAAGCTTTCCAGACCTTAAAGGATCGCCTAACCCATGCCCCGGTCCTAGCTTTACCTGACTTCAACAAGACCTTTGAAGTGGAGTGTGATGCATCAGGGATTGGGATTGGAGCCGTGTTGATTCAAGGAAGGAAGCCAGTTGCTTATTTCAGTGAGAAGTTAGGTGGAGCAGCTCTTAACTATCCGACCTATGACAAGGAGCTGTATGCTCTAGTGAGGGCCTTAGAGACATGGCAACACTACCTGCTATCTAAGGAGTTTGTGGTCCATACTGACCATGAGACTCTAAAGCATCTAAGAGGCCAAACAAACCTTAAGAAGAGGCACGCCCGCTGGATGGAGTTTATAGAGACCTTCCCTTACATCATCAAGTACAAGAAGGGAAAGGAAAACATTGTAGCTGATGCCCTTTCAAGAAGATATGTTTTGATTGCCACAATGGAAGCCAAGGTGATGGGGTTTGAATTCATCAAGGATCTATATGGAGGAGATCCGGATCTTGCTGAGATCTACTCTAGTTGTACCGGAGGTCCACAAGGGAAGTTCTACTTACATGAGGGGTTTCTATTTAAAGGCAAGAGACTATGCATCCCTCAGTGTTCACTGAGAGACTTGATCACCAGAGAAGCTCATGGAGGAGGGCTCATGGGACATTTTGGCGTGGATAAAACCTTAGCTGTGGTAAGGGAACATTTCTATTGGCCTCATCTCAAGAAGGCAGTAGAATCCCATTGTGCAAGATGTGTAACTTGCAAGAAAGCTAAGTCCCGAGTACAACCCCATGGCCTATACATGCCACTACCTATTCCCACTGCTCCTTGGGTGGATATCTCCATGGACTTCGTACTAGGCTTACCCAAGATTCAACATAAGGATTCAATCTTTGTTGTGGTGGACAGATTCTCCAAAATGGCACACTTCATACCTTGTGCCAAGGTGAATGATGCATCTAAAACGGCTGATCTGTTCTTTAAAGAGGTGGTACGCTTACATGGAGTCCCACGGACCATAGTTTCTGATCGTGATAGCAAGTTCCTGAGTCATTTCTGGAGGACATTATGGAAGAAGATGGGAACAAAGCTGCTATTCTCCACCACATGTCACCCCCAAACGGATGGGCAGACTGAAGTAGTAAACAGGACCCTCTCTACGCTGCTTAGATCCACCATTGGGAAGAATATGAAGAACTGGTTGGACTGCATTCCATTCATAGAGTTTGCATACAACCGGGCTCAGCACTCAGCTACTAAGATGTCACCTTTTGAAGCTGCTTATGGTTTCAACCCTAAGACCCCTTTAGACCTCAAGCCATTACCACCAGCTGAAGTGATTAGTCTAACCGGAGAAGCAAAAGCTGAGTATGTAAGGGAATTGCATAAGAAGGTTAAGGAGAACCTGGAGAAGAGAACTGAGCAGTATGTCAAGCAAGCCAACAAAGGGCGCAAAGAGATTGTGTTTGAACCAGGAGAATGGGTTTGGTTACATATGAGGCAAGAAAGGTTTCCCAACCAGAGGAGTTCCAAGCTGAAACCAAGGGGAGATGGTCCTTTCCAAGTTGTTGAGAGGATCAACAACAATGCCTACCGTCTTGACCTGCCAGGTGAGTTGAACGTGTCATCAACCTTCAATGTTGCTGATTTATCTCCTTGTTTTGCAGATGAACCAGTTTTGAGGTCAAAACCTTTTGAAGAGGGAGGGAATGATGAGGACATTCAACCAGAGCTAGAACCAGACCTAACTGAACCTGATATCCAAGACATGATCAGCAAGATAACTAAGGCAGAGACTGTTCAAGAAGTGCCAGTACCAACCGTATACAAGGGAGCTATAACCAGACAAAGAGCTAAGATACTTCAACATAAGTTTAATGAGAGCATGATACTTGCTTCTGATCTTGAACAGGTTAACACCACTAAAGAAGCTACTGATGATAGCACCAAGATGGATGCCCTGAAGATGGGAGAGCCACGCTTGAAGGATGATGGACCGGATGAACATACCAAAGCATCAAGAGGAGATCCCTGGCCATTCATTCCAAACCACAGTCACAACAATCTGATGATCATTGCCATAGAAGACCAACTTGCCTAGCAAGACTCTTGGACTGATCAAGTAACTAGGCCAAGCTCCTTGTGTGTGCTCTTTTCCTTGCTCTTGGTTTTGTCCCAGTGGGTTTTACGGAGGAAGGTTTTTAACGAGGCCACAATCTGCTTCACATAATTCCTAGATGCTATTTCGGTCCAAGCTATGACTAATTATGTCATTTTGTTATATTTCCTTTTTTTAAACTATAGTTTTTATTTCCTGACCTAAAGGAGCTTGTTCCTTTAGTCCTATTTATAGTTTTTGCACGCCCCCTTTCTTTGGGCAGTCTTGAATAAACAGAAAAGCTTTTCTTCGGAAACCCTAGAATTCTCTCTCTAGAATTCGCCTCCTTTCTCTCTGCCTTGTGAGACCAGTACCTCCACGCCCAAGAGAAGCTTTGTGTTGTATCACGAGTCCCTCCATTCCTCGTGTGGTGCACTTTAATCCATCAAGTTACTTCTGTCCAGATTCCTTTGGTTGATTAGATCAATCCAGACGAGTCACCCCTTGTGCAGAGCGGCTCCTTCTCTTGTACTAAGAGTCATACAGCCTTTGATAGCTTAGGCTTGTATTACTTCCACCTTAGATTATAGGATGTTATAGGGCAAGGGAGAGCCTGGTTATACCCTGAAACATATCTTAAACACTCTAAAAATCTAGTAAGAAGCGAGAGTTAAACTAGAGAATTAGAGAAGACATCAAACATTCTATTAGTTTGCATTGCCTATTCTAACCTAGAGTTCCCTTAAGTCTAATCTTTCCGAATAATCTTCACAAACCAAACCAATCTTTGATTCACTATTCATAAACCAATACTTTCATCTATCTTTATTTGGAAACAACAAATCTATTGTGTGATCTTAGAGTTTATGTGGATTCGATCCCTAAGTACTACACTGAACCTCTTATTCGAGAGAGTAAAGTAGCTCAGAGGGTTAATTTCAGAGTGCATAATAAAAAGCTACATCAACAAACCAACAAGAAGCAATGTTTGTTATGATAAGGAAGAAAGAAATAGCTAGGAAAAGACTCTATAGTCTCACGGGGGAGTCACTTAACTCAGAAAGCAAACACCACAAAGCAAAAGATCAAGATGCATTCGAAATAAGAAAGACTGCGTAGATTATTACTTCAAAAGAATATAAAAGATGGCATTCAAACAAAGAGATAAAGACAACAATGCAGAAATCGTGAAAAGCAAAACTGAACCACTCAGCGAGAAGGGTTATCTGAAGGATGAGAGGGTGCTGGAGGAAGACTGTCCACAGGGACATTCCCTCCCATAAGGAACAAGTAACGACGATGCTCCTCCTTGGGGTCCCATTGCTCGACCTTTTTATCTAGCCATTCGTTCATAAGCTCCTACTGGTCAAATGCCCTGGCTCGTTTGCTCCCCAGATCTTGTTCGACTGCTATGTTCTGCACCTGAGCACGCAGAAAGCAAATCTCTCCATGGAAACGACCGAGCTCGAGTCTTCGATAGTCTTCAATCAACATGGGATGATGGGGATTAGTCACCTCCCAGATATTAGAACCTTTGGAAACGACCTTCAGAAAGGACGAAGAAGCTGTCGAACCCATCCCCGACATACGTGTTGAGAACAGACACCTTCTCAATGTCTTGTTCATGCAGTACTCATCGTAAATTGCTGACACAGGGAGCCTTGGATTGTTCCCTGAAACGGACATAATAAGCAAAGAAACTAAGGAATACACAGCCTCATAAAAAGAAGTAGAAGACATACCCCAAATGCGGCTATGACGAAGAGCCTCGCGACTCACTAAGAAAGCCATGCACCGGAATCGCCTAGAAATTTCCCTCGCCAGCTTCACCGACGCCTCTCCATAAAAGATATGGGGTGTGAAACATCTAAAAAAGGGAGAGGAGAAGTCAATCATGCAGATATCGTGAGTAAGCACTATTCCGAAAAGAACAGTTGGATAATTTAGTGACGGAACGCCAACATAGAGAGAAGCTGGAATTCACGTCAATCTTGATAATCATGTACCGCTTATCTCATTGGTCCCCAAAGGGATGGTTTCCATTGGCACCTCTTGACGGCTCTTCTACCAAAGTTTGGCCATCCCGAGAGCGGATATGGTAAAAACCCTCTTACTAGCTAGGGGAGCAAAATATTATGAGTACAAGATCTCATGCATTCCAAAATATATGTTGTCAAACTCTCCTAACGCCTGGATGGCAATCAATGTTCGCCAAGTCAACGGGGTCAGCTGGGAAGGAGAGAAACTAAAGTATGATGAGACCGCTAATATGAGAGATGGGATGCCGTCTCTAAAAGCAGCTTCCAGATATGCCTCGTAAATGGCTATCTCGTCCATTCCCCTATCCGGAGCACGTTCAAACTCGGTGGGAAATCTTAATTCTACTGAAGAAGGAATCTAGTGCCTCCTTCGAATTTCCTCAAGTTCACAGCTTTGAACCTCAGAGCGAGATCATTTTTGTCAGACAGTCGAAAGCACTGTTGCCTTAAGGGAGTCATCGGGACCACTTCATCAACAGCTTTGAAGACTTCCTCCCGTAAAACCAGGTGCGATGAAAATGGATCTCTAAAGAGGCGCAAGGCCTCATAAGACCAGCCACGACCAAAGACGGAAAAGCAAAAAGGTCTGAGTAAGCATTCATTCTTCCGAATCAGACAAAGCAAGCTACATTCTACTTCATCTCCGGGGGGGGGTCTATATATACCCATCATCAAGCCTCCTCCGTCGGCTATAAAAATGAAAATAAGAAGATAGCTATAAAAATGAAAAAGATGAAGATCTTGACATATTCCGAAAAGCCTCAATTTGCTTTCCAAAAAAGGAAAATCGCGCATGAGAAGAAAAAATAATATCTTTAGAGTAAATGGGGAATCGCTCAATCTCTTTTTTGAATTTCATCTCAAGAAGGGTAAGATCATTTTGTCCCACACGGAAAACAATCCATCGAGGTCTTCCTTTCCCCAAGGTCCTGCTACCGGTCTAAGGACCCTACATCCAGCGGACAAACTATGATGCTCACAAAAGCGTTAACGACCTTATCTTCATCAGATCCCGCATCATCAGAAGAAAGCTACTCCAAGCTGCAAGCCCCTAAATATTTTTGTCCATTGAACAAAAAGATTAAGGCCTAGACCCCTGGACGATCATCTTCAAACAGGTCCAGAACCTGAGAATCACCATTAAGACCCCGGTCTACCATTGGGAATCAACTCTCATCCAGGCTCGAACACGCCTCATGCCTAAGAAGAACCTGAGTAAGGTGAATTACTGGAGCGACATCCTGCTTGAGGGAAGCTGCTGAGATGGAGCAACTCCGGTTGACTCAAGTGCACATGTTATTTCCCAACTCCGATAACGAAATTGAGAAATAAGGGGCAAACAGTTGGGGGAAAATACTCCGATATAAAATTCCTCCAGGCCCTGGGCAGGACACTAGCCTCCATGTTCCCAGTAGGAGAAGCTCTGGCACCGACCCCCGTTTACATCCCTGCCTCCGAATAAAATGGAAGTTTTCTACTCAAGAGGACTCTTCCATTTTTCCTGAATATGGAAGAGTTCCATTTGCTAAACCGACATCTACTCGACTATATATGGGGAAACCAAACCCTAGAACAAGGGATAGACATTCAGAGACTTAGAGATTTGAGCTAGGCGGCAAGAACTAGGGTTCATACACCAAATGTTGTACTTCCTGCTCAAACAATCAATAATACATCTCTTTATCTCAATTTATACATGTTTATCACTCTTCTATTGTTACGTCGTACTCACAAAAATCCTACAAAACAATCTCCAAATAATTTCCACACTTCGGGATGAGATATGGAGACTTCACCAAAATCTAGCATTGATCGACACGCACCTGAGATCATCACTAGAGACCAACCTGGTTGCATAGATCGACACCCACCCGATGATATCAATCGACACCCATGGTTGGACAAACTGACATGATACATGATTAAACCAGGACCGATTGAGAAGAGAATGCACAACTCTGAGGCCTGACACCTTGCTGTCCCAGAACATCCACAACCATATATCTGCCTAGAAGAGGCTGCTGGTCTTCACAAAAGAGTAAAAAGGATACATGAACCTGTGAAGTTTGGGGTTCCTTGCGTTGTCTTTGAAGTTGAATTTCCTATCCCACCAGATAGAAGTTTGCATATGGGTTCCTACAATGAGATATTTGATGATCATATGTATGCAGTAGCTTCTGAGAGAGGGTCGACAAAGACCCAACATAAGCAATATCTATGGACACCACCACTGGACTGTCGATCGACATCCGTTGTGTATTAGAGAAGAAGGAGAACTACGAGAATGAAGAACAAACCAGAACTATTTCCCCGCGCATAACTACGAGAATTTGCAGCGGAATAAGTCTTTACTTCGCAACTCCATTGGATAGGAACGCAAACGCTCAAAGAAACTCGTTGGGAAAAAAACCCGACAAAATAACGAAGGTTGAAAATCGTACGCCTAACAATCAAGAGGTGGAAGAAAACGAAGTGAAGCGAGTCAACTTGGATCTCATCGATCAATATGATCATTCGGATGAGGAAGCTGACGTGCATCTGAGAAGGATGAGAAGCCTCACGACTCGGAAAAACTCTTCGCTCATAAACCCATGACAGAAGAGGAAGAAAAAAATCTTATGGCTGGAACATGAGAGACTAGCCGAAGAGCATGCTCAAATCACTAGCAGCAAATACGGACAAACTCGGAAAACTGCTAGCGATGATCTTGACGAGATACACGATCTTCGTGATTATCCAAAAATGATTGCAAAAGTAAAAGTGGTGAAATCTCAAATTCACCACGCTACCAGCGCCGCACCCGAGATCCACAGAATTCTCGAAGAAGCTCAGAAAACCCCTTTCACCGATCGTATCACTGAGACAAAAATCTTGGATCCTAGGAAGATCAAGATCTCTATGTACAACAGAGCCACCGATCCCAAAGCGCATCTGCAAACTTTCCAGATCGCGATGTGTAGGGCCAAACTCTAGGAAAACGATAGAGACGCTGACTATTTCCGCCTCTTGCTTGAAAATCTCTAGGGATGGGCACTAAAATGGTTTCCTCGTCTAAAGCGAATTTCCATTGGAAGTTTCCGCCAACTCGCTCCAGAGTTCCTCAAGAAATATTCCATGTTCATTGATAGGTAAACCTCCTACGTCGACCTTTGGAGTGTATCCAAAAAGGAAGACGAACCTCTCTGTGACTTCATGAACAGATTAAAATCGTCATGTCAAGACCTCTCTGGGATCAGCGATAAGGTGGCTATAGACGCGCTCAGAAAGACGCTCTGGTACAAGACCAAGTTTAGGAAGTGGATATCTCTTGAGAGACTACACACAATCCAATATGCTCTCCATAAGGCCACAAACTACATCATCATCAAAGAAGAGATGAAGGTCTTATCGTATTAACACAAACCGACAAAAGAATCTTAAAAGGATGTGGTGTCAGAGCAAAAGTCGAAAAAGTAAACCTACCGTAAAGACATGTACATCCACCACGACGGGGAAGACGTACAAGGAGTGCATAACTATGCCATGAACTCCACACCAGAATAGGAAAGAACTTGCGGGAACACATATACCCGAAACACGTCATACTACGAAAACACCTTCTGCAAGTTTCATCAAACCAGGGGTCACTCCACTACGAACTACAAAGTTCTTGGCTTGAGGCTAACGGCAAAATCACTCACAGGAGAAATCTTTGAAGTGACCCGCATAAAGATCTCATCCGCGACACTAACCACCCACCGAATACCAATCAAGCCTCGCCAGCTGAAAACGCTCCTCAAGGGAACCAATCGAGCGTGAACGGAAAACGCGAAAGAAGACCTGATGATTGAGGCAACAGAAATATCATCGCAGAGAAAACATGATCATCAGAGGGTCACAATATAAACACGACACTGTCTCGTCAATAAAGGCATATAAACGGAAGGCCGAGTCAAGCACAAACTAGTCTCCTCCCGTCGACGTCCCAAACGACACGATAAACTGTTTGGAGCTTATAAGAAAAACGAGAGAACCAATAGTGCTGCAACAATCTCACAAGGAGAAATACAAGTTTCACAAGAAGATATTCCAGCCGGCTATGGTGTAAGTTATGTCATGAAGTTATTACTGATAACTGATGAACTTCAGATATCAAATATCTGATGTTTAATATGTTTTTTTCAGAGATTTTTTTTTCTTATTTAAAGTTGTTGGTAGTGGAAAGTCTAGTCTTGACATATATTTAGATGAGTCATTGCTTGATATGTTTGGTAACAAGAATTTGAATGTTTTAATATATTAAAGAGATAACTCAACTCACTTTAAAGGGTTGGCAACTATGGCTAGTGAGGTTCTTCGTATACCCATAACAACAATGGCTTAAGAATCTTCATTTAGTTGTGGTAGTATAGTGCTTAACAAGTATAGGAGCTGTATTCTACCTACTAATGTACAAGCTTTGGTTTGTACAAGAAATTGGTCAAAAACGTTTCCAGAAATTGCTAAGTGGCGCTTATAATCTGGTTTTCATTGATTTTTCTCGTTTTAGTGTTTCAATGAAAAAAAATTATTTTCTTCTTAGATGATGAGTCTATTGAGGAGACAGAAGAAGAGAAAGAAGAAGAGGATAAAGAGGAAGAGAAAGAGAAAGAAGAGACTTAAAGGTTTCAGGAAATGGTAAGTGTTTATAATCTTTTGCTTGAGATGTTGTTATGAAGTTGATGTGTCTTTAGCTTATTTGCCAATTTCATTGCTTTTTAATGGATTTTAGAAAAGGAAATAGTAGGTTCTATTGTTATTGGCTTGCATAAGAGATCCTGAAGATCGAGTAGAAGCCATTTTGTATAGTGTATTTTGCTCTTTTATTTTGCAGATTGATGTGTTCTTTTAATGTCTCTGCACTGAACTTGGTGTACAATGCTTTGATTATACATTTTTTATTTGACTCTTTACTTTTGTATATAGCTTTTATCTGACTCGTAATCCAGATAATAACTTGACATGAAATATGATTGCAGATTACACAATTTGCTGAGGAGATGGAATGATATTGGTATATGCATCTTATGTGATATTGATCGTTTGATATTGGTGTTTCCATCATCTGTGTGTGATCCAGAAATGTAGAACATAAAAATATATGAATTCCTATTTTAGGTTGGTTTTGATTCAGAAATGTATCTTGATGTTTTTCTTTGTTTGTAGATGTTTTTGATTGGATTTTTTAAATGTCGACAAATATAAATTTTCTAAAAACATAAAGGTTTTAAAATTGGTCCTATATAATATGAATTTGAAATGATTTGGGTTAAAACTAAAATTACTTATGAATGGGTGAATTTGGTTTATGTCCAACTTGATATGGGTGAATTTGGGTTGGTTATTAATGGGTGAGGGTTAAACATAAGTGGGTGTTTTAGGTCCAGAAAACCCAAATGCCCAACTAAACTCATCCAAATGGGTGTGGACCAACCCAATTGACAGCCTTAATTCTGATCGGGAAAAGGAGCAAGGTGATTATAATCAGATCTGATAAGTAGAGCTGTCAATTGGTTGTGCCAACCAAGGGAAAACCCATTTCCATATAAATATGGGTGGGCCTCGGTACGCCCAAATACTATAGGGTCTAATTTGGCTAAAAACCAACTTTTTCCATGGATAAACTGGTCTAAACCAAATGAGTGTTAGAGTTGTCCCCAAACAATTAATTTCTAGGGTTTAGACTCACATGAAGACTTGGGAAAAGTTCAGAGTTCTGACGATTTTTTCTGTGATTATCTTCTTCATTCCCAAATATCTCTTTTTCTTTCCCAGATTCTTGTACCCACGAGTCATATCTTACGTTTTATCTTTAGTTTATGAATCAAAGTATGTTTTGATCCATTCATTTTCTGTTCAAAAACAACAATTTCACCAAGAACCTTTTGATTGATCTCGTTTTTGATTGCAGGTTTCTCCATTTTTGGCTAGGGTTTAGCTATATCTCCATTTACGGCAAGGACTTAGCTCTTTCTCTATTTTTTACAAGGTTTAGATTCTAATTCTCCTAAGATTTGCGTGTTCATATTATTTTCCTGAGTTTTTTTGTTTGATGGTTAATGGATCTCCTTTCCATTTTTTACTTTTGTTTTAATGACGATTTTCATGGCTTATAAGATTATGGATTATTGTTGGCCGTTAGGGCTGTCAATTGACTTGGACCACACCCATTTGAGCGTGCGTGTCCAGTTTGGCATTTGTTTTTTTGGATCCAAAAGACCAACACCCATGTTTCACCACACTAATTAACAACCAAACCCAAATTCACCCACATTGAGATGGACATAAATCAACCCCACTCATTTATAAGTTATTTTTAGTTTTAGCCCAAATCAATTCAATTCAATTTATATAATCCCAATATCAAAATCTATATGTTTTTAGAAAAATCATATTTGTCTACGTTTAAAAAATCTAAATCAAAAACATCTACAAACATAAAAAACATAAGATATGTTTATGAATACAAAACAACTAACTTAACATAGGAAAATCACATCCATCTATGTTCTACGTTTCTGAATCACACACAGATGATGGAGACACCAATATCACAATCACCATCACACATGATGGAGACACCAATATTTCTCCATCTCCTCAGCAAACAATATAATCTGCAATCATAGTTCATGCCAAGTTACTAACTGGATTAAGAGTCAAATAAAAGCTATATACAAGAGTAAAGAGTGAGATAAAAGGCATTAAAACGGCTTCTACCCGATCTTCATCATCTCTTACTCAAGCCAAAAACAATAGAAAATGCTAGATACTTATCCATAAGCTATTAAAAACCAGCGTTGAATTCGGCAGATAAGCTAAAGACATACCAATTTCATAACAACATCTCAAGCAAAAGATTATAAACACTTACCAATTTTTAGAAACCCTTAAGTCTCTTTTTTCTCTTTCTCGTTATCATCTTCTTCTTTTTTCCTATTCTTTCTCCTCAACAGATTCATTATCTAAGAAGAAAATAATTTTATTTTCAATGAAACATATTAAAAAGAAAAAAAAATAAATGAAAAACAAATTATAAGCGCCACTTACCAATTTCTGGAAACCCTTTAACTAATTTCTTGTACAAACCAAAGTTTAGACATTAGTAGGTAGACAAAAACTCATATACTTGTTAAGCACTCTACTAACAATACTAAATGAAGATTCTGAAGCCATTGTTGCTATGACTATACTAAGAACCTCATGAGCCATGGTTGCCAAATCTTAAAAGCGAGTTGAGTTATCTCTCCAATTTCTTAAAACATGACCATTCTTGTAAGCAACAATATCAAGCAGTGACTCATCTAAATTTATGTCAAGAGTATACTTTCCACTACAAACAACTTTCTGAGAAAAAGCATAAATCCCTAAAAAATAGATTAAACATCAGATGTTGATATCTGAAGTTCATCTCTTATCATAAATAACTTCATAACATAACTTTCACCATAGCTGTCTAGAATATATTTTTGCGTAATTTGTGTTTCTCCTTGTGAAGTTGTTGCAACACTATTGGTTTTATGTTTTTCTTGTAAGCTCTAAACAGTTTATAGATGTTCGATTGCACACGAGCCAATCTTCTCTTACAGCTAGACTGATCTAAAACTGAGAAACAATATTCCAAGAAGGCAAAGTTCAGTCTAGGTTAAAAAAACAGTAATTGCAAGGATAGCGCTGTAATCTTCCCAGTATTTGTCAAACTTGAGCTTCATACACTTTACCATTTCACAAATAACAGAATCACTAAAATTAGCTTGAGCTCTCAACCAATATTCAATTTTCCAAATTTCATTGAAATAAAAATTTGAAGTCGCATATGAGGAACTGTAAATCAAATTTGAATTTCAGAAAAAGGGCCCTATAACTCACAAATCATTTATGCTCTCCTCAAGTCAGAATAAGAGGGGAAACTCATATAACTCGGTTCTCGAACCGCAAGATTACCTAGTGCACCTTTCAACTTTATAGCTCTAGAAAGCATAAGAAAGGTAGAATTCGAGCAGGTACTTACATCTAAGACCAGACTTTCATTACCCTAAATCCCCAGTGTCTCAACAAAATTTTGAAACATTATTTCCCTACAATCTGACTCTCTAACGAACTTGACACTCTCTGTTTTTTCTGCAAAGCTCCACCGATCACTGCTAATCCACCTTGAACAATCAGATTTAATATGTTATGAACACCTTACGTGGAAAAGGTCTCCGTTGCAGACCAGATTTTACACATATGTATCTTCATAATACTTTGCATGCTAATGTTTTAAGAAGCATTATCCACTGTAAGAGAAAACACTTTCTTTTCCATTCCCCACTCCTTCAGTAACTCAATCAGTTTCATAGCAATCCCCATTCCCGAATGAGGTGGAGGAAAAGCAATGTAAGATAATATCTTAGCTTGTAAATTTCAATCATCATCGATGTAATGTGCTGTTAAGCAGAGATAACCCTCAATGGTTATCGCCCTCCAAAGATCTGTTTTCAAACAAACCCTACTAGGAAAATCATTTAAGATTCTCGTAAGTTTATGTTTTTCATTCTCATAGATTTATAACACATTAGAAGCTCTTGTATTTCTGCTCCAAAGTTAATAATAGAATTAGCATAAGAAAAAGTCATTTTAATCCTAGTATACTCTACAAATTTATATGGAAGATCATGTTCCATAATGGCCATTTATATCATCGCACGGAACACCATCATATCCATCTTCCGAGAACTAATTCTAGGTGTTCCAACAGATTTTGAACAAACATTCCTATAACGAATCAAAGTTGAGGTTCCATTTCGACGAAGATTCAAGAAGTAAAGCTTTTTGCAAAGGTTCCATCTGATCTTATTTTATCGTCACACAATTTTGTTCCAATTATAGTAAACATTTTACAGCACATAGACACTATACGGCTAGACTGAACGCCTTTTTGTTGTGTACCTTTATTTGTCGTTGAGTCTGAAATCTTTAGAGCATTACTCCATGATTCTCTATATCTTTGATATACCATGGCTTTTACCACTTTTAGACCATGTTATAACTATTTTTGAGTCTATTTTATGTGTTTGGAGTCTTTTTAGAGTAATTTTAGGTTTATGTACATTTTGAATAACTTTGGAGATTCTTTGTGCTAATTAGGTATAGAACTATGCAGATGCGCCAAAGGTTTAGCTATGGATGAAAGCCTTCCCAAGATGCAATTGAACTCATATTTTGACACAACCTATAGCTTAAGTTAGCTTTCCAATGTCACCAGATTAAGATCAATCAGAATTCTGGATCAAACGTTATGCACGTTTCACTGAAGAGTGGTTCTTCTGACTCGCGAGAGGAAGCTGTTGAGAATTAAGAGATCCAAGGAGTGTCGATCAATACCTCTTATTTGGTGTCGCTCAACACTCTCGCGGGAAGGCCGAATTAATTCAAGACCGACTTAGACCCAGAAGCTCCCACATATTACAAGATGTCCCATGGCTGACTTTTAACCCTATTTATATGTTTTCTAAGTCATTTTGATAGATACGATTTCTCTTATTCTTAGTTATAGGTCTAGAGATATAATTAGAACTTCCTCAAAGTTGATCTGGATATCCCTTGGTGTTGGTTATTCATTTCTTTATCTATTATTTAGTAAGACTACAATTTGTGTTATTGCTTTCATGTCTGTGTAATTATCATGTTAGATTTAGGGATTCTATGTTCTTAATGTCAAACTGATATTCATAGAATTGCTAGGGTTACTTACTGATTTCTACACCAGGGTAGCTTGTAATACTATGATCTAGAGTAGTTGGAATAATACAAGAGTGTGATTGATTATTTGAACCCATACGAGAAAGTTTAGAGGCACAAGAATCATGGGAAAGTTTAGAGGCACGAGAGTGCAATCGATTAATGGAAGGCGCATACGAGAGTTGGTCTAGGTTTTAGTTGAACATTATCGATTGAGTGTTAATGCTTTCCAAAATAAGTATCGACCGACACTTAGTAGTATTGATCGCCACTCTTTCTGAATTAGCATACGAGAGTTGAAATCACATTATTTAGAATATGATTAGTAATTGCATGTGAGAGCTGGATTACTTGCTTATTGAATTCAAGTTCTAGAGCTGAACCTATAAAACCCTTAGCATCCTTGATTGTAATTTTGAATTTCTTGACTTATAAACCCCTAGATCTAGCGTTCCTTTATTATTCCTTACAACTATTCTATCTATTGCTTTATATTTTGACCTTGCTTAATCTGAAGCTAAAGTTTATTATGTGAAATATCGAGTATAAGTGGATACGATCCTCAAGTACTATAATGGAACCTCTTATTTGAGAGAGTGCTTGAAGGTTAATTTGAGCATATCAAATTCGGAGCTATTGTCCGGGACTAATCACCATTAGACTAGGTGTAGGACTTTAGCTAGGTTTTTATTTTTAGTTTACTAATATTTATTTTCTTGTATTTCAGGTACCAACATCTGAGTACCAGAAGCAACAAGGGGAAAGAGCTCTTGGACCTCTGAAACCAAGAGGTAGTTGAGTTAGAACATACAATTCATAAGTCTAAGAGGTTAACGTCGAGTGACACCCTCCAAGCAGCGATCAACACCTCTCTTCTAGTGTCAAACGACACTCATATAGCATCAATCAACACCGCATGCTGTGAGACAGAGATGGCTGTGGCACTTGCTTTGAATCAAGATGACAATGGAGACATGCATGACCCCGAGGATCATCTCTGTAATGCAGCAGGTCAGAAGATATATGCACAGGGGATGTAATCCCTGAGCCATATGCATATACACACAAAAAACACCACACAACCACACACGTTTTACAGTTTTCAGTAGTTTGGGGGAGAAGATTTGAACTCGTTCAAAGATTTGTATTGGAACCCGATTTATTATTCTATGCATTATATTATTCAGTTCAACATGTTTTCTTTGATCATCTCTGAGTAATCCACCTGTTAGATTTAGGGTTCATAATGATACTGATGAATTAGCCCCAAAATAGGATTGCTAGGATGAAGTAATATCAATATTTGGAATTGTGTTTAATGCTTGTGTTCTAGAGTAGATAACTAGAAACTTGAATCTTAGGACATGGACAACTACGATAGTAGGTTCTGTGCGAAAATTGATTCTATTGAGCTAGGTTGTTAGATACATGCGAGAGCTGGTCTAATTAGCATAGTGGACGAACTTCATGTCTAATTAGTTTCGATCGACACTTGGGCTTAACCATCAATCGACGATGTACTTCTCTGTCCACATACGAGAGTTGCGACAATAGGGAGTCAGGCTAGTTAACATTTATTTTCCTCGCATATTAATAATTCCATGCATCCTATCCATTGTAATTCACTTGCAAGAAACCCTAGATCTATCATTTCCATATTTGCATTAACTTTAGTATTTTAGACAATTTTCTTTTTCTCATAAACTTACAATAAAACTTCTATTTATAGCTTGCATAGCTTAACCATTAGAATTATAGATATATATTGTGTGCCCTCGCTCTCGGTGGATTCGATCCCTAAGTACTACAATTTGACCTCTCTTGGTAAAAGTAGTTCGTAGGGTTAATTTGATAGATTGCATTAACATAAATCTTAACCTGCACGCTGTCAAATTTGGTGTCGTTGCTGGAGAGTAAGGATCACCATTAGATTTATTTACTAGGTTCATTCTAGACTTTTTCATTATTGAAAGTTACTAATAATTTTTTTTGTCTTTCAGGTGCATGCCCAACAATACCAGAAGCAATAAGAACCATGAATTACTCTTCTCAGATCCAGTTGTAATCGAACGCTCAATCCGAAAAATATACGTCAAGCATCGATTGACAACAACATTCAACCGCGGATCGACGGGTCTTTACGACCAACATCGATCGACAACACCAACACATCATCGATCGACAGTAGTTCACGAGTTCATATGGTTTTGACATTAGTTATGGTCCGAGATGAGAGAGAAGACCTGATGCGGCCATCAATGACCAAGACTCAACGGATGAGTCTATGGAGGACGAGCTGGATGAGCCGGATAGACATGAAACCAGCAATGGAATGCAGATGATACCAGGAAATGGACGTGGAAAAGATGAGCTTGGAAACAACCTTACTGATCATTTTCCTCGAGCAAGTTAAGTGCAAGAAACAGAGGATCAAGTTGGAACCAAGATGGGCCGAGTTGGATCTGCAAAGGGTCGGATCAAGACTGCTTGTACGGCCCATGGAGATACTGACGACCCACTTGTCTATTCAATTGGGCCAGTGAGGAGGGCTAGGACTAAGGCCCTTAGAGAGGCACTCGTCTTGCTGATCAAGTTAGTCCAAGAAGAAGATAAGCATCAACAAGAAGATAAGAAGGACTTAAAGATAATACACAATCTTTCAGTTTGTTATCATCTGGATGAATAAAAGAAATAAGAGTTATCCTAATAGGTTTTGGTTTTCGAATAAAGGGATTGGGAGTAATCCTAGTTCCAATGGGTTTTAGTTTTCGAATAATAGGGAGTGGGATTCATCCTAGTTCCAATGGGTTTTGGTTTTGGTTTTATCCTTATCTAAATCGACTTAGGGCTGAATTTGGGTTTGGTTGTTAATTAGTGTGGTTAAACATGGGTGTTGGTCTTTTGGATCCAAAAAAACAAATGCCAAACTGGACACGCACGCTCAAATGGGTGTGGTCCAAGTCAATTGACAGCCCTAACGGCCAACAATAATCCATAATCTTATAATCCATAATTTTAATCTTATAAGGTAACAGAAAGACACTCCAAAAGGAAGCAGAAATTTCCTAAACATCTACGCATAAGCAACTCACAAAGAGATGGATGACTTTGCCAAAAGAGTTTTTAAAATTCTTTTAGATACTCAAATTTGAGGAAGGTTACTATACTTATAAATTGTGGATGTTTTACAGGGAATCCAAGGCAACAGATAAGGACATAGAGCGCATGTTCAATGGCCTCAAAGAGAAGCTGAAGCAGACGATCACTCTCAAGAAGAAAAGTGACCATGGGAAGTTTGTGATTCCATGTTTTGTCAAAGGCCATGAGTATCATAATTCCCTATGTGATACTAGATCAACAGACAACATCATCCTTATAGCTATGGCAGATAAGCTGAGCCGGAAAGTGGAGCCTTTTAGTGATTCATTCACTTTTGTGGATTGGTCCAAGGTGAATTCATGAGGGATAGCCAACGACGTCTCTGTGTAGATTTGCAACGCCTTATTCCTAGTATGCTTCCATGTGATGGATATAAAGATCGACTAGAACTCTTCCTTACTTTTTGGAAGAGCATTCATGGCCACAATGGGAGCTATCTGCGATGTGAAGACAAACATGTTGTATATATCCTTAATTGATCCAAATAATTTTTATGAATTTGTTAAAGTCAAGAAGACGAATACTCTAGTATAATTGGGTGATGATCCAGGTTTAATTTCTACATGCTTCTGCGATTACGATCAACAGGAGGAGTCTGCAGAGACAACATCGATCAATACCCAACCCTCGACATTGTTCGACTGCAGCTACATACAGAATATGCACGAAACTCACCCTTCAGAATCGATCAATACCCATCTTCAACAATCGGTCGACGGTCATGCCACATGTCAAAATGAAGAAGACACTTTAGAAGACATAGTCTACATTGGACATCAATACCGTGAGATGGCTAACCCAGATTACGACACTTCCAATTTTGCAGAGGAAGCAAACTAGTACCGTACTCTTGCGCCAGAGGAGGCTGGAAATTTCAGAGCATCCGAAATAACCTGGAATGCAACACTAATTGACGATGACGCAACCCTGGACATCGTTTGACGGAAGATACATACAGAACCTGCACGAAACTCACCCTTCAGAATCGATCGATACCCATCTTTAACAATCGGTCGACGGTCATGCCACATGTCAGAATGAAGAAGACAATTTAGAAGACATAGTCTACATTGGACATCAATACCTTGAGATGGCTAACCCAGATTACGACACTTCCAATTTTGTAGAGGAAGCAAACCAGTACCGTACTCTTGCACTAGAGGAGGCTAGAAATTTCAGAGCATCCTAAAGAATCTGGAATGCAACATTGATCGACGATGAACCAATACCATCGGTCGATGCTAATCTGGTAGGATACGATGAAGATTATAGTTATCTCAGACCAGATGAGTTTAGAATTACGAGGGACCTAGATGGATATTCACGAGCAATGGATGGAAGACTTCACAATGTATCCAAGGAGGATATAACAGACATACTTGCAATGGCTAGTGGATAAGGGAATCGCTTCAGAAACCATCAATCGATTGGAGCAGTTAGTTCAGCATCGACCGACAGCAGCACTAGGCCATCGATGGATAATCATCACATAGCATTTAGGCAGAGGGTGGTAACATAGAAGTTATTGAAAGACAAGCTTAGTGGAGTTTACTTTTCTCAACACGTTATGAGGGATAATATCTACCAGAAACTGGATGATATTTCAAAGCCCACAGATGCCTGGCTTAACATGTTGATGGGATGCATTCATACACTACAGAAAAGGATGAGAACAATGGAGATTGCTCAGCGAAGGATGGACAACCAGAGGAGAAGAAGCAGTGAGAAGCTTCACCAGTTAATGGTTTGAGACGAGCAAAGAGTATGTGGATAGTTGCTTTCCAGATTGGTTCGATGAATCACCTTACTAGTTTGGAAGTCCAAACGTCGAGTTTAAGACTATAACCAAGCGCTAGGTAAGAGGCAACCTATTGTGTTTTTTTTCATTATTAATTTATTAATTACAATTTTTATTTAATTACTTTAGGTTTTCAAAGAAGGAATAAAAAAGTTCGAAACCACCATCGGTCGACACCATCACCTCACCAACGGTCGACGGCTTGGATGGTTTACCATCGGTTGAAACTCATCGACACTCGCTATTGATTTTGGTAACCTCGACTTTCTCCTCTACCTTATACTTATGATTTAGTTTTCCGTAATGAACCGGACGGGATAACACTGGAGAGAATGTTATTTAAGTCTGAGGGAGGTTTGCTGATGCTTTTATTTATTTGTTAAGTTTTTCAATAAGTTTTATTGAGCCAAGAAGAAATTTTGATGAGACCTTATTTATTGACTAACCACACTATAACACCACTATTAGACTTGTTTATTGCAGAGATTACTAAAGATGCTAGAGTGGACCATCCTACCATTAGATCACACTTACTAAGAAAGTTTGAAGGAACCAAAGCTGATCTCCGACCTAATACTGACTATTTGCTTGTTTTGGGGCTTGGCATACATTGGATCAGATTCCTTCTGCAAGTTTGTAAGGTACTAGTCTGTGTATTTATGATTCATTTCTTTCTCTCTCTTGATGATCTATAAAAGAAAAGATTGAGAAGATTTTCTGAGATACAAAGGAGTAGGTACATCACCGATGATCCCACTATTCTAATTCAACGAAATAATCACACTTTGTTGGAAGCGAGGGGTAGGCACATTACCGATGACCCCACTATTCGCCTACAGCTTTGTCAGCTAAAAAAATTGAAAACAAGATGGGAAAATAAACTTTATCATCATCATTGTCCATTGAGTTTGAGATCTAAAATGATTAAGAGAGAGAAGAGGAAAGAAATGGAAGAAAGGGATGAGGAAAGACTTTATACCTATGTATGCAGATTTGCAGGAGTTGAGTCTATGTGTCATTTGAACGATACTCCCAAGGTAAAGCATGCACTTTATTTTTATGCAAAGAAATGAGATCAGTAGAGGGGTGAGTCAAATTAATATTTGTTGACTTGCTGGTAGAATGGCTATGGTTGCTTTACTAGGATATGGCATATAGAGTTTCTCTTTGATTAGCATTATTTTATGTGGTTGCGATATAGTAGGGGTGATAGTTATACTTATGCATTATGTGAGTCCCCGCTTTTCAAACCTCTTTCACATGCTACCTTTGTTTTGCTTGAGGACAAACAAAATGTTAAGTCAGGGGGAGTTGATATACCTTGTTATTTACCAGTTTTAGACCATCATTTGTACCTTATGTAGAGTCTACTTTGTATATATGGATTGTGTTTTAGAGTCTTTACATGTCCAAGTACGTTTTGGAGCATTATGGAGATCATAGAGCTTGTTAGAGTATTCCGAGGAGATATCCAGTAGTTGTTCACGTTAAGCTAAGCACGAGTCGATGTCAAGCATGACCATCAAATGGTGGAGCATCCTTGCTGTCGCTCAAGGGCCCAGTCGCATAGTATTGGCCGACTTCAAGACGAATTAGAATTTTCCTGAACGAGTTTTGACCTAGTTTATATGAGTTTTGCCATTGTTTAGGCAGAGACACAAAATACCGCCACACAACCATGCACGTTTTACTCTACAGTTTTTAGTAGTTTAGGGGAGAAGATATGAACTTCTTCATAGATTTGTATTGGAACCCCATTTATTATTTTGTGCATTGTATTATTTTGTTCAACATGTTTTCTTTGATCATGTCTGAGTAATTCACCTGTTACTTTTAGGGTTCATAATGGTATTGATGAATTAACCCCAAAATAGGACTGCTAGGATGAAGTAATATCAATCTTTGAAATTGTGTTTAATGTTTGTGTTCTTGATTAGCTAACTAGAAACCCGAACTTAGGATATGGACAACTACGAGTAATTTTTTTTGCCAGAATTGATTCCATCGAGCTAGATTGTTAGATGCATGCGAGAGCTGGTCTAATTAGCATAGCAGACGAACTTCGATCGACACTCGGCCTTAGCCGTCGATCGACAGTGTACTTCTTTGTCCGCATACAAGAGTTGAAACATGAAGGAGTCAGACTAGTTAACATTCATTGTCCTCACATATTAATAATTACATGCATCTTATTCATTATAATTCACTTGCCTAAAACCCTATATCTATCGTTTTTATATTTGCATTAACTTTTGTATTTTTCTAAAATTTCATTTTCTGATAAACTTACAATCAGACCTCTATATATAACTTTCCTAGCTTAACCATTAGAATTTTAGAAATTTATTGTGGGCCTTCTCTCTGTGTGGAATCGATCCCTAAGTACTGCAAATTGACCTCTCTTGGAAAAGTAGTTTGTAGGGTTTAATTGATAGATTGCATTATTAACATAAACCTTAAACCGCACGCTAATTCTTAGGGTTAATTTTTTTGCTAATTCTTGTGTAAATAAGTATGATTTAGACATTTGATTAACAATTGCATGCGAGAGCTGAATTACTTGCTTATAGAATTCAAATTCTAGAATTGAACCTATATAACCCTTAGCATCTATCATTGTAGTTTTGAATCTCTTGACTCATAAACACCTAGATATTGTTCCTTTCTTGTTGCTTACAAGCATTCTATTTATTTATTGTTTTCTTTATTGCTTTATATTTTGACCTAACTTAATCTGAGGCTAAACTCAATATTGAGTCTCTTTGGATATGATCCTCAAGTACTACAATCAAACCTCTTATTTGAGAGAGAGCTTGAAGGTTAAATTGAGCATATCAATCTTCTTCATCAATCACATCATTTTGACCATCATCATTCAAGTCTATAACTTCCATTTTCTGAAACAACAAAACCAATATGTTATTGGACCCACAGCTAAGATACAATGCTTCTATAAACCAAAACTTGAAAAAAATCAGGTCTTTGGACCTACGGATCATTCAAGTCTATAGCTTCATGATCCTTAATACACAATTTACATTAAGTTCAACAAAGAAGAGGCAGTCGTGTAATAGCTTTTAATAACAGGCAAACAGTCATATACTCTGATACTCATATCTCTGATACTCATATCAAAGATAATACCTTAAGTCTGAAGAGCAAGCCGAGGCAGGCAGCAAGTGAAGGCAATCTGTAAAGCATATATCCAAGATAGGTCACTATTCCGAAAATCACAAGTAAAGAGAATAACAATTACGGTATGAATGTTTATAAGTACTACAAGATTAATGAAACTGAAATCTTACAAACACAAAGAACCCATGTGTTTATAAGATAGACAATAGAGTCACAAAGACTCAGAGAGATCTTATGAGTCATGACTACTCAGATTCATTGTTTCACTCACCACCATCAATAATAAATAATCTTCTAAGCGATGAAAACGAGATTCATCATCATCAGAACTAGAGTAAACAATTGAAACGAGATTCATTAACCTTCAAACACAAATCTCATGAGAATCAAATGGAAACGCAATATTAGGAGAATTAGAACCTAACCCTTGTAGAAAATGGAGACAGAGCTAAATCCTTGCCGTAAATGGAAACAGAGCTAAGCCTTAGCCAAAAATGGAGGAACCTGCAATCACAAAAAGATCAATCAAAAAGTTCTCCGTGAAATGGTTGTTTTTGAACAGAAAATGAATGAATCAAAACTTACCTTTATTCATAACTAAAGAGAAGACGTAAGGAATGACTCCTGGGTACGAGAATCTAGGAAAGAGAAAGAGAGATATGGGAAGGAAGAAGATAATCTCTGAAGAAATCGTTGGGACTCTGAACTTTTACCATATCGCCATGAGTGATCTAACCCCTAGAAAGTAAGTTTTTTTTGGGCAAACACAACACCCATTTGGTTTGGACCAGTTTACCCATGGGAAAATTTGGTTTTAGCCCAACTAGACCATATATTGGGTGTAACTGAGTCCCACCCATATGTGTTTGGAATGGGTTTTCCCATGGTTGGCCCAATCAATTGACCGCCCTAATGGTCGTGAGTGAAAAAAAAGAAACAATGAAGCTGAGTAGTCATGACTCATGAGGTCTCTCTAAGTCTCTTTGACTCTATATTCTATTAGTCTATATGTCTATCTTATAAACATAAGAGTTCTTTGTGTTTGTGAGCTTTCAGATTCATTAATCTTTTAGTACTTATAAACTTTCATTCCTTAACTCTTTTTCTCCTTACTTGTGATTTGCTGAATATTGAACTATCTTGGATATATCCTTTACAGATTGCCTTCACGTGTTGTCTGCCTCGGCTTGCTCTTAAGACTTAAGGTATTATCTTTGATATGAGTATCATTGTATATGACTGTTGTTAAGAGATATTACAAGACTGCATCTTCTTTGTTGAACTTAATGTAAATTGTTTATTGATGATCATGAAGCTATAAACTTGAATGATCCTTAGGTCCACAGACCTGACCTTTTTCAAGATGTGGGTTACAGAAAATTGGTATCTTAGCTGTAGGTCCAGTAACATACTAATTTTTGTTGTTTCATAAAATGGAAGTTGTAGACTTGAATGATGATGGTCAAAATGAAGTGATATATGAAGAACATATAGAGGATCATGCAGCTAATGCTCTAGAGATTTCAAACTCAGCGACAAATAACGTACATAACCAAAACAAGTTCAGTCTAGCCGTAGAGTCTCTAGGTGCTGGAAGAAGTTTACTATAATTGGAGGAGAGCTGCCTGATATTAAAAGAAGATCAGATGCAACCTTTGTAAAATGTATTACTTCTTCAATCTTCATCGAAATGGAACCTCAACTTTGATTTGTGATATGAATGTTTGTTCAAATTTGTTGGAACACCTAGAAGTAGTTCTCGAAAGGTGGATGTGATGGTATTCCATGAGATGATAGCAATGGAAGTTATAGAGCATGATCTTCCATATAAGTTTTTAGAGTCGAAGAGGATTAGAATGGTTTTTTCTTATGTTAATTCAACTATTAATTATTGGAGCAGAAATACATTAGCTTCTGATGTGTTAAAAAATCTATGAGAATGAAAAAACAAAACTTAGGAAAACATAAATGATTTTCCTAGTAGGGTTTGTTTTATAATAGATCTTTACAGGGCTATAACCATCGAGGGTTATCTCTGCTTAACACCACATCACATCGATTCTTATTAGAAATTTCAAGCTAAGATATTATCTGTCATTTTGTTTCCCCCACCTCCTTCTAAAATGAGGATCGCTATGAAACTGATGGAGTTGTTGAAGGAGTGGGGACTGGTGATATACCTTGTTATTTACCAGTTTTAAACCTTCATTTGGACCCTATTTGGAGTCTAGTATGTGTGTCTCGACAGTGTATTAGAGTCTTTAGAGGTCCATCTACGTTTTGGAGCATTATGGAGATGATTGAACTTGTTAGAGTATTCAGAAGAAATATCAAGTAGCTGTTCACATTCAGCTAAGTATGAGTCGAAGTCAAACATGATCATCGATCAACAGAGTATCCTCGCTGTCGATCGATGGCATACTCGCAGTGTAATGGCCGATTTCAATCCCAAGTCAAGACAAATTATGAGAATGCCCTTGGACGAGTTTTGAACTAGTTTATATGGGTTATACCATTCTTTAGGCAGAGAAGACCCGCCCACGGGTTACGTGACAATGTTTAATTTTCTTACATTTATATTTTTAGTAGTGTAGGGGAAAAGATATGAACTACTTCAGAGATATGTATTAGAACCCCAATTAATATTCTATGCATTATATTATTCAGTTCATCATGCTTTCTTTGATCATGTCTGAGTAATTTACTTGTTAGATATAGGGTTCATAATGATACTGATGAATCACCACCAAAATACGATTGCTAGGATGAAGTAGTAACACTCTTTGGAATTGTGTTTAATGCTTGCGTTCTAGAGTATTTAACTAGAAACTTGAAGTTAGGACATGGAAAACTAGGAGAGTAGGTTATGTGTCAGAATTGATTCCATTGAGCTAGGTTGTTAGATGCATGCAAGAGCTGGTCTAATTAGCATAGTGAACGAACTTCATGTCTGATTAGCGTCGATCGACACTCAGCCTTAGCCGTCGATCGACAGTACACTTCTCTGTCCGCATAAGAGAGTTGGGACAAGAGGGGATCAAACTAGTTAACAATAATTATTCTCGCATATTAATAATCCTCTGCATCCTATCCATTATAATTTACTTGTTTGAAACCCTAGATCTACCACTTTCCATATTTGCATTCACTTTAGTATTCTAGATAATTTCCTATTTCTAATAAACTTTCAATTTAAACCCCTTATTTATAGCTTGCCTAATTTAACCATTAGAATTATAGAAATCTATTATGTGCATTCGCTCTCTGTGGATTCAATCTCAAAGTACTGCAATTTGACATCTTTTGGCAAGAGTAGTTTGTAGGGTTAATTTGATAGATTGCATTACTAACATAAACCTTAACCCATATGCTATCGTATTTGGCGTTGTTGCCTGGGAGCAAGGATCGCCATTAGATTTATTTTCTAGGTTTAGTCTAGGCTTTTTCATCACTGCAATTTATTAATAATTTTATTTCTTGTCTTTAGGGTGCATGGCCAGCAATACCAGAAGCAATAAGAACCAAAAGTTACTCTTCTCAGATCCAATTGTAATCCAACGCTCAATCCGCAAAAAGATACGTCAAGCATCGATTGACAACATCATTCAACCACCGATCGACGCTTCTTCACGACCAAAATCGATCGACAGCACCAACACGTCATCGATCGACATTATTTCATGAGTTCAGATGGTTGCGACTTTAGTTTTGGTCTGAGATGAGAGAGGATACATTTATGACCTTGAAGGTCATCTGTGTAATGCAACGGATCAGAGAATCGATGATTAGGGGACTGTAATCCCTCAACCAAAAGTAGAAGCAGACACTGTAGTAGGCCAAGATGAAGCTAATACCCAAGGTGCTTAACGGACACTAGCGTACCACAATCTTCCAGACCAGTTCTATGCAGAACAGATCCTCTATTCGTCCTCCAGAATTCCAGAGCAACGACTTTGAAATCAAACTGTCCTTCTTCGTAGTTGTTGGGCATACACTCTACCATGGATCCCGGCATGAGCATCAAATGGATATTCTGGAGCGGTTTGAGGATCTTGCATCTTCTATTAAAGGGAATGGAGTCCCTGAGGACTATCTGTTTTGTAAGATCTTCAAGTATTCACTTTCTGGAAAGGCTTCACATTAGCTTAAGCAGCTACCACCAGTATTTATGACATCGTGGACAGAGATCAAGAATGCGTTATTGTGCAATTTCTTTGATGATGCACGAGCAAGGGACTTGAGAAGTAAAATCGCTACATTCACACATGAACCTAGAGAATCATTAAGAAGCTCTTGGTTCAGATTCAGGTCCTACTAGAGAGATTGTCCACACCACTGTTTCAACGAGGTGCAATTTACTTAGCACCTTCTTCAGAGGTATTAATTTGTAGTACCAGAAGACTTTAGACACAGCTAGTAAAAGGAATTTCAGCACTAGGAGTCTATAAGAATCAACACAGCTTATTGAGAGCTTGGCGTCTAGCAATAGCACCAAGAACACTGATTATGAGAGGAAGAAATTAGCTCCATCTTTGAACAAGGAGCAGATAAATGAAGTAAAAGCAAAGCTGGACATTGTTCAGATGTTTCTCAGGAAGCTGAAGTGAAAGCCATGGAAGGAGAAGAAGAAGAAGATGTGATTTTTTGGTGGAAAAGGTTTCTAAAGACAAGGAAATCAGAGTTACAACAGAAACTCCTATGGTGGCAACAGAAGCAAATACAACCAGAATTCACAACAGCAAAGGCCCAGCAACAACAACATGACCTCTAGATCTTCTTATCAGAACCCACCTCCAGAGACTCAAGAGAGCAAGTTAGAAGCTATGGCTGACAACATATTGGAGAAGCAGCAGCAGATGATTGTGAATTTCAATGGAAAGATTGACGCTTTGTACATCAACCTCAACACAAAGTTTAAGATTCACAGCACTCATGTCAAGAAGTTGGAGAATCAAGTGGTCCAGACAAGTGAGGCCATTCAGACATGGTCCTTGATTAAGGAGAATGAGAAGCTGGTTAGAAACACCACGTCAGTGCATTGATAGGTGTTGATTTTTGGCAAGAGTTGAAGAGAGAACACCTCTATGAGGGAGATTTCCGAGTAGAAAGTGCTATGTCTTTTGATAGTTCGCACTGGTGTCGATCGAAACTGGTTGCTGAGCATCGCTCGACGGAACCCTCAGAGTCTGTAGCTTCATGTGAGTCTTTGTACATCGATCGATGTAGAGACGTCAACATTGATCGACTCTTCAAGAGTAGAACCAGTTTGTATGCCAAGTTTGAATGCAAGCTTGTTTGTCAGGCATCCGAGTATGGAGACTCAAGAACAGAACGCCGATACACCTGAGCCAATGATATTTGATGACGAAAAAGAGAGACACCCTAGAAGGAAGCAGACGATTCCTAAACATCTGCGCAGAGAAGCAACAGACAAAGAGATGAATGGTTTTACCAAAAGAGTTTTAAAATTCCTTTAGATACTCAATTTGAGGAAGCGTACTATACTTATAGACTGTGGATGTTTTACAGGGAATCCAAGGCAACATATAAGGACATAGAGCGCATGTTCAATGGCCTCAAAGAGAAGCTGAAGCAGACGATCACTCTCAAGAAGAAAAGTGACCATGGAAAGTTTGTGATTCCATGTTTTTTTAAAGGCCCAGAATATCCCAATGCCCTCTGCGATACTGGATCAGAATTCAGCGTCATGCCTAGAGTTATGGCAAAGAAGTTGAGCCTTCCAGTGATTCATTAACTTTTGTGGATTGGTCCAAGGTGAATTCAGGAGGGATAGCCAGAGACGTCCCAATGTGGATTTACAATGCCTTAGTCCCAGGAGACTTCCATGTGATGGATATAAAGATTGACTGGAACTCTTCCTTATTGCTTGAAAGAGCATTCATGGCCACACTGGGAGGTATCTGCGACATGAAGACAAATAAGTTGTATCTATCCTTAATTGATCCAAATAATTTGTATGAACCTGTTAAAGTCAAGAACAAGGATACACTGATAGAATTAGGTGATGATCCAGGTTTAATTGCTACATGCTTCTCCAATCACGAGCAAGAGGAGGAGTCTGCAGAGATATCATCAATCGATAACCAACTAAAACAATCAGTCGATGGTCTCAACATACAACAATCAGTCGATTTCAAACCTCAACCGTCGACCAATACTCATGCCCCAGATCTGAACGAAGAAGACAGTGTAGAAGACATAGTCTACACTTGACAACAATATTGTGAGAACGCTAACCCAAATTACGGAACTTCCTATTTTGAAGAAGAAGCAAACGAGTATCGTGCTCTTACACTAGATGGGGATGGAATTTTCAGAGGATCCTATAGAATATGGAATGCAACATCGAGCAGTGGTGCCCTAATATCATCGATCGACACTAATCCGGTAGAATACAATGAGGATTATGGTTATCTCAGACGGATATGCACGAGAAATGGATGGAAGACTTCTCAATGTATCCACGGAGGATGTAGCAGACATACTCGCAATGACCAACGGATCAGGAAATCTCTTCAAACAACAACAACATGGAAACCCTGCAGATAAAAACAAGTCATCAACCGACAAAACACTGCTGCCGTCGATTGACGGTCCCATCGAATATGGATCCAGAGATTTTGATAACAACAACCGAAGAAGATTTCATTGGGAGAAGATAGATGAGTATAGAGTTTACATAGATGATATTGACAATGCACAAGCCATTGATGGCAAAATCATCAATGTGTCTAAGGAGGACATTAGGGAGATTCTTGAGAGAGCCAACATGCATGAGTTTACTCATCTATGTTTGCTAGAGTATGCAGCAGACATTCGCAGAACCAGACTAGATGCATCAACTTACAGCAGACAAGAAGTTGACAACATGGTACAAGGAGTTTACAGAGCCCACGAGATGATTATGGATTACTCTTACAGGAGACTCGATGATATGTACCACCCGTTCAACAACAGTATTGGCTGGTTAACCACATCCATGGAAGAGATGATGCAGAAGATGGGATACACTCAACAGATTATTCAACAACAACAGTTGATTGAAGCAGTTAGTTCAGCATCGACCGAAAGAAATAATAGGCCATTGATCGAAAGTCACCACGCAGCATTTAGGCAGAGGTTGGTAACATAGAAGTTATTGGAAGACAAGCTAGATGGAGTTTACCTTTCTTAAGACTTGATGAGAGATAATATCTACAAGAGATTGGATGATATTTCAAAGCCCAAAGATGGCAGTCTTAACATGCTGATGGGATGCATTCAAACACTCAAAAAAAGGATGAGTACATTGGAGACTTCTCAGATAAGGATGAACAACCAGAGAACCAGACAAGAAGAAGTTGTTAGGAGGTTCATGAGTGCATGGCTTGAGACGAACAAAGAGTATGCGTATACCTGCTTTCCGTATTGGTTTGATGAACAACCTTACTTGTCCAGAAGTCCAAAAGTCGAGCTTAAGACTATAAGCAATCGCTGAGTGGGAGGCAACCCACTGTGTAGTAAGTTTTAATTTGGTTTTTATCATTTAGTTATTGATTATGGTTCTTATTTAATTACTTTAGGTTTCCAAAGAAGGAGTAGAAAAGTTCGAAACCACCATCGGTTGACATAAACACCTCACCATTGGTCAATGGGTTGGATGGTTTACGATCGGTCGACAATCATCACTCACCATTGGTCGAAACTCCTTAGGGAGTTTGGTATCCTTGACTTTTTCTCTACCTTTTAATTATATTTTAGTTTTCCCTTAACCGAAACCGTACATAATAACATTGGGGACAATGTTATTTAAGTCTGGGGATGGTTTGCTGCTGTTTTTATCTATTTTGAGATTTTATTTGTTAAGTTTTTCAAAAAGTTTTAATTGAGTCAAGAAGGGAATTATGATCAGAACTTATTTATCGACTAACCACACTATAGCACTGTTCTTAGACATGTTGATTGTAGAGATTAATAGAGATGCCAAAGTGGATCATCGTGCCATTAGATCGCAATTACTAAGAAAGTTTGAAGAAACCAAAGTTGATCTCCAACCTAATACTTACTATTTTTTTTTGCTTTGGGGCTTGCAATACGTCGGATCGGATTTCTTATGCAAGTTTGTACGGTACTAGTCAGTGTATTTCTGATTTTCCTTCTCTCTCTCTTCAGCATCTATAAAAAGAAAAGATTGAGATGGTTTTTTGAGATGTAGAGGGGTAGGAACATTACCGATGACCCCACTATTCTAATTCAAAGGAATGATCACTCATTGTTGGAAGCGAGGGGTAGATACATTACCGACGACCCCACTATTTGCTTACAACTTTGCCCAAAAAAGAGAAATCGCATATAAGATGGCAAGATGGACTGTATCAACATCATTGTCCATTGATTTTGAGATCTAAAAAGATTCAGAGAAGAGAGAAAAGAGGGAAGAAAGAGATTAGGAAAGACTTTATACTTATGTATGCATATTTGCAAGAATTGAGTTCTTATGTCATTTGATCGATACTCCCAAGGTAAAGCCTAAACTTTATTTTTATGCAAAGAAATGAGATCACTAGAGGGGTGAGTCAAATTAGTATTTGTTGAGTTGCTGGTAGAATGGATTTGGTTGTTATACCAGGAAGGGCATATAGAGTTTCTCTTTGATTAGCATTATTTGATGTGGTTGCAATATAGTGGGTTGATAGTTATACTTATACATTATGTGAATCCCTGCTTTTCAAACCTCTTTCACATGCTACCTTTGTTTTGCTTCAGGACAAGCAAAAGGTTAAGTCTGGAGGAGTTTATATACCTTGTTATTTACCAGTTTTAGACCTTCATTTGGACCCTATTTGGAGTTTAGTATGTGTGTTTGGATTGTGTTTTAGAGTCTTTACAGGTCCAAGTATGTTTTGTAGCATTATGGAGATCATGGACCTTGTTAGAGTATTCAGAAGAAATATCCAGTAGCTGTTCACATTCAGCTACGTACAATTCGAAGTCAAGCATGACCATCGATTGACGGAGCATCCTTGCTGTCGATCGACGGCCCACTCGTAGAGTAATGGCCGACTTCAAGCCCAAGTCAAAATGAATTAAGAGAATTCTCCTAGACGATTTTTGACCTAGTTTATATGGGTTATGCCATTGTTTAAGAAGAGAAGACCACACACGTGTTACTTGAAAGTTTTTAGTTTTCTTGCATTGATCTTTTTAGTAGTTTATGGGAGAAGATCTGAATTCCTTCAGATATTTGTATTGGAACACCATTTATTATTCTATGCATTATATTATTCAGTTCATCATATTTTCTTTGATCATGTCTGAGTAATGTACATGTTAGATTTAGAGTAAATAATGTTACTGATGAATTAACCCCAAAATAGGATTGCTAGGATGAAGTAGTATTAATCTTTAGAGTTTTGTTTAATGCTTGCGTTCTAGAGGAGCTAACTAGAAACCTGAACTTAGGACATGAACAACTACAATAGTAGGTTCTATGTCAAAATTGATTCCATTGAGCTAGGTTGTTATATGCATGCGAGATCTGGTCTAATTAGCATAGTTGACGAACTTCCTATCTGATCAGCGTCGATCGACACTTGGCTTTAATCGTGGATCGATAATACACTTCTTTGTCCGCATACAAGAGTTGGGAGAAGAGGGGGTCGGACTAGTTACCATTTATTGTTCTCGCATATTAATAATTCCCTGCATGTTATCCATTATGATTCACTTGCATAACACCCTAGATCTACTGCTTTTCCATATTTGCATTCACTTTAGTATTCTAGATAGTTTCCTATTTCTGATAAACTTTCAATTAAAACCCCTATTTATAGTTTGCCTAGCTTAACCATTATAATTATAGAAATCTATTGTGTGCCCTCGCTCTCTTTGGATTTGATCCCTAAGTACTGCAATTTGACCTATCTTGGAAAGAGTAGTTCATAGGGTTAATTTGATAGATTGCATTTTAACATAAACTATAACCCGCACGCTGTCAACTGAAAAAGAAAGTGTTTTATCTTAAAGTGGATAATGTTTCTTCAAACGATAACATGCAAAGTATTCTAAAGATACAGCTGCGTAAAGATCTGGTCTGCAATGGAGACTTTTTCCATGTATGGTGTACAACACACATATTAAATCTGACCGTCAAAGATGGCTTAGTAGTGACTCGTGGAGCTTTGCAGAAAATCAGAGAGTGTCAAGTTCGTTAAAGGGGTCAGAAAGTAGGGAAATAATGTTTCAAAATTATGTTGAGATACTAGGATTCATGGTAAGGAAGGTCTGGTCTTAGATGTAAGTACACGCTGGAATTCTACATTTCTCATGCTTTCTAAAGCTACAAAATTAAAAAGTGCACTAGATAATCTTGTGGTTGTAGAACCAATTTATGTATGTTTCCCTCTTATTATGAGTGTAGGAGAGCAAAAATGATATCTGAGTTTCTAAGGCCATTTTCATAAATTACAAAATTTATTTCTGGTTCCTCATACCCGACTTTAAATGTGTATTTTAATGAAATTTGGAAGACTGAGTGTTGGTTTAGAGCTCAATTGATTTTAATGATCTTGTTATTTGTGAAATTATGAAGTGTGAAGCTCAAGTTTGACAAATACTAGTAAGAGTACAGTGATATCCTTGCAATTGCTGCAGTTATGATCTTAGGCTGAAATTTGCCTTTAGAATATTGTGTCTCCGTTTTAGATCAGTTTAGTTGTAAGAAAATATTGGCTCATGTGTGTTCAAAGATCTATAAATGGTTTGGAGCTTACAATAAAAACCCTAGAACCAGTAGTGTTGCAACAACTTCACAAGGAGAAACACAAGTTACACAAGAAGATATTTCATCTGGCTATGGTGTAAGTTAGGTTACGAAGTTATTTCTTATAAGTGATAAACTTCTGATATCAAATATCTGATGTTTAATATGTTTTTCATGGATTTTTTTGTCTTTTTCTCATAAAGCTGTTGGTAGTGAAAAGTCTAGTGTTGTCATATATTTAGATGAACCATTACTTGATATGATTGCTTACAATAATTTGAATGTTTTAATATATAGGAGAAATAATTTAACTCGCTTTCAAGAGTTGGCAAATATGGTTCGTGAGGTTCTTAGCACATCCATATCAAAAGTGGCTTTGGAATCTTCATTTAGTATTGGTAGTCGAGTTCTTAAAAATTATAGGAGTTGTTTTCTACCTACTAATGTCCAAACTTTTTTTTGAATAAGAAACTGGTTAGAAGGGTTTCCAAAAAATTTTAAGCGGCGCTTATAATCTGTGTTTCATTGATTTTTTTGTCTTTTTGATATGTTTCATTTAAAATAAATAAATTAAGTTCTTCTTAGATGATGTGTCTGTTGAGGAGAAAGAAGAGGAGAAAGAAGAAGAGGATAAAGTGGAAGAGAAAGAAGAGGCTTAAGGGTTTCCAAAAATTGATAAGTGTATAATCTTTTGCTTGAGATGTTGTTATGAAATGGATGTGTCTTTAGCTTATCTGCCAAGTTCATCGCTGGTTTTTAATGGCTTTTAGATAAGTATCTAGCTGTTTGTATAATTATTGGCTTGAATAAGAGATGATGAAGATCAAGTAGTAGTGTATTTTGTTTTATTATGCTGCAGATTGATGTATTCTTTTAGTGTCTCCTCTGCACTGTACCTGGTGTACAATCCTTGGATTATACATATTTTATCTGACTCTTTACTCTTTTATATAGCTTTTATCTAACTCTTAATTCAATTAGTAACTTGGCATGAACTATGATTGCAGATTATACAATTTGCTGAGGAGATGGAGTGATAATGGTGTCTCCATCATCTGTGTGTGATTCAGAAACGTAGAGCATAGACATATGTGACTTATACATGGTTAGTTGTTTTGGATTGAGAAACATATCTTGATGCTTATTTATGTTTGTAGAAATTTTTTATTTGGATTTTCTGAAAGGAGTTTTTTTCAAAATCTACGTACAATTTCAAGTCAACCTAAAACCAACTTTTTTTTGTTACTACTATTCACTACAGTTCCAAACCTTCCTTATGTTTTTGAATTATTTACAAAATTTCTATTATTAATTAATTATTTCGAAAATATGAAAAAACCTACTACACCCTAAACATTTCTTCCTGTTTACAACAATGTCATTATCATCAATTTTACAACCACCATAAACCGCTATTTTTGAGCTCTTAAAAGCTCAAGAATTCAATTTGTAACAACTTTTTCCTCTTTCTAAACCAACAAATCTTCATTTTCACTCATTTCTTCTTCATTTTCATCTAAAAAAGCTCTCAAAACTTTCAATTTTATAAGCTAAACTTTCATATTTTTGAGTTTATTTAGTTGTGAGTCGACAAAGGTGGCTCTTTTTGCTCATATTTGAAGCTTGGATGGTGGTAAAGGGTGGAAACGAGCTTTACACCGGAAAAGACAACTATTTACATGGTTTTGTCATTTTTCAAATATGTGTCGTGATAGTAGACTGTTTTTTATGTCTATGCATATGTGTAGACTTACGATGCAATCTACTTTTCAACGCACAAGTTACTTTTGCAATTGACCAATATATTTTTTTGTAAAAAGACTTACCTAGAAGTTTACTTCTTAAACTTTGAAAACAAACAAAAAATTATGTAGACTTACTAAGAAGTCTACGTAAAAGAGGTTAGTTTTTTCATTTGACCAAACTTTGGGCAATTTTTGACTTTTCATAGTAGACTTCATCGAAAGTCTACATTATGTAAATTGTTTTGAAAGTCTACAAAAGGTCAGTTTTGCGTTTGACCAAAACTTTGGTTAGTTTTGTATTTGAACTTTATATTCAGTCTATTAATCTCAGAAAAACGTAGTCTGCATATGAAGACTATTATTTTATTTTGGTCAAATGCAAAACAAACATGTCGGACTTGGGAGTGGACTTGACGTGAAGTCTACACATGTGTAGACGTTCATATCAATCTATTTGTGGAAAGTCAAACTTGGTCAATTGCAAAAACTAACATGTTCTAAAAAATAAAATAAAAATGTAGACTCTAAATTAAGTCTACTTTTGAAAGTCAAATCCTGGTTGAATTCTTGTTAATTGCAAAAACTAACCTTTTTCAAAATGTAGACTGCAAAGAAAGTCTACACATATAAAATCACAATTTTTTAAGATACAGATAATAACCCATGGTTTTGTAATTACAAAAACTAACCCAAATTGTAGACTTACATGACAGTCTACACAATTAAACTAAAAAGAAAATATATTATTATGTAGACTGAATATAAGGTTTACATAGAACAATCTATAAAAATAGCATTTGTGTATATTCATAATGTATTTTCAAGAATTTTTAGTTTTACAGTGTGTGTTAGTTAATCCTAATGGTTTTGAACTATTTTCAAAATTTTTATAATTATGAAACTATCAATTTTTCGGTTTGACTATGTAGTTGGCTAATAAGTATAGACTTCTTTGTAAGTCAAATTTTATGCTACTATAAAACATGAAATATATGGTAATGACATATCAAGTGGAACCTCTAATACTTCATTCTCTTCTTGTCATCTTCCTCTGTGTTTTTCTTATTACGTTCGCCTTATTGTGTTTTTGGTTTAAGCCATCAATTGCTTTTATTTATGGTCAGATTTAAGGATGTCTGAGGCTATTAGTCCTTGAATGATTATCAAAATGACGGGAATATTCATGGAGTTGAAACTTGTTTGATGAAAAAGAAGGAACAGTTATGCAAAATAAAAATAATGAATAACATGAAATCATCATCGTATATTAACGATGAGAGTTTTTGAAACCCTCAAAACCACATTTTAGTAATTAATAACAAAGGTTCTCAGAAAATTTGACATGCTTGACTATAAACCCTCTTGCAGTGGCTCGGTTTATCGCATTCCTGGCACCACCATGGAGAAGTCTCCGTCCAAAATAATGGGCTCTTGTAGCAACATAGTTGAAATTGCGTAGTTGTGAAACTGAAAATGGCCTATGCAGTGGAAGATGGTTAAATAAACAAGTTCTACTTTCAAACAAAACACACAGCCGCGAAGACACCAATCTGAAACAGAAACTGAGCACTGAGGGCGGCACTAAGTGCAATATCCTCCAGAAGAACAACTCTTTCACGAATAGTAGCTCCAACTCTAGAAAGCGCCAATTAAAAATCAAACACAAGTAGAAATTGCACAACAATCAGCCATGAAGAAAGCACATGTGTCATAACCAAAATAGGCAACCATGCTTACCATGTATGCCTTCCCATAAAAGATAATATACAAAGTAAGCACTGTCAACTGCAATATACCATGTAAATATCAAATCATCAGTATTAAAATTGGAACAACTCCATATACAAGGGACATACCATTGTAGAGAAATAGAATCCAACAGTTGTAGAGTAGAATGACATCATTCTAAAGAAATCAAGAAGCTGGCCAATGAAAGTGCAAGAGGGTTCTGATATAGAGTAGTACGAGTATTGTGTCAAAAATTACTACGACAGATGAACACAAAGAAATATGTCTTTACTAGATCTCTTCCAAGTAAACTAACAAGTCTTACTTAATTAGAAATACACTAGCCTCACATGTTTCTATAATCTAACACTTGATCCAAGAAACTCTCTCTTCTTTAGCCTTTGTATTTCACTCACCATACAAGTAATGAAACCCTTTTGTTAAGAATACTTTTCTTTGTGTTAATGAAATACAATGCTCCCCCTACCTAGTTATACTAGTACTAGGTAGATTTCGTGCTTCCTTCCCCAAGTAAAGATCAACAAATCTCCTTGTTAATCTTCTCTTTCCTTTTAAGCAAAACTTCATTTTTCTTTAATGACAAACTATCCTTTCAAACAAACCCTCTTTTTCTTAATAGAAAATGTCAATTTGTCTTCACACATATATTCTCTTTCTTTTTTCAAGGTTCAAACAATCCATACACGAACTCCAATATAGCTTCAACTTCATGCAACACGTTACATACTACCTCCTGTAGTACTTCGGGAACTAATACATCAACAATCTCCCCGTTTTTGACTATGTATATGAACTCATCACCTAAGCAGAAAATTGCATCTTCAGTCTCTCCCTATGAGTCACATATGGTGAAAAACTAATTCAAAGACACCACCCTCTAAATCGATGATGAAATCCCATTCCACAATCTCCATAGTGATTAGCTCTCCTAGACCACGTCTTTCTGAGTCTTATCCCACCCTGATTAGCTCCTTGAACCAACATGAAACAATTACGTCGAACATGTCCTTGAACTCCATAAGAATAACATGTTCGACCATTAGTCCTCATATCATATACTCGCTCAATCTGATGCTTCTCTCTCAATAGCTTGAAATACCTTGGCCTAATGTGTCCAACAACCCCATAATGATGACAAACAGGCACAAAACCTCGTCGAAGTGCACTATGCACTTCTGGAGCTTTCCTTGTAACATTCGTTGTAGCAGCCCTTGCAGCATTCACTGTAGCAGCCCTTGCAGCATTCACTGTAGCAGCCCTTGCAGCATTCACTGTAGCAGCCCTTGCAGCATTCACTGTAGCAGCCCTTGCAGCATTCACTGTAGCAGCCCTTGCAGCATTCACTGTAGCAGCCCTTGCAGCATTCACTGTAGCAGATCCTGCAGCAGATCCTGTAGCAGATCCTGTAGCAGATCTCGTAGCAGTCGCAGCCTTCACATCAGTTCTTGTAGCTGTTGCAGCTTTACCGTCTGTTATGTTCCCTGTCAAACTCTTAACCACTTGCTTTGTAGCACACGTTGCTACATTCTATGTTGTTCCAGCAGAGACAAAAACACATCCACCTTTAGAAGATTCTCATTTGAATCCAAGACCAGACTGATCAGTCTGTCCAATGCTAAGAAGATGATCTAGATGGTTTGTCCCATTATTTAGCATTCTTAAACCTTTTTGTGTTTCACCAAGTTTAACACGAGCTTGTCTTGCTTCTTCTTTCATTAAATGCAGTTCCTTCTATAGAACTTCAATAAGTTATTCAAGACGTCTTTGCTCTTTCACTAGCACCATATTCTCCTTTCCAATCTTCACTAACGTTTCACATACTTCTTTGTAGCTCTCCTTGAGATCACCTTCTAGTCCTTTATCTTATATTTCCTCCTCAGATTCTGAATCTGATTCAGATGATGTATTTGCTTCATCTTTGTGCGCACCAAATGCAAAAAGGTTGAGCCCTTCGTATTTTCTGATTCATTCTCATTTATACTTAAAAAGGATCTCTTTTTCTTCTTCATCAAATCTTGTCCAATATCTTTGCACCTAAAGCTTGTAAATCTTCTTTTCTTGGCCGTTGGACACTCCCTTTTGAAGTGACCATATCCTCTGTATTTATAACATTGTACTTATGTATCAACACATGGCTCGTCAGCTTCTTGTCTTTGTTTGCTCACACCAACTTCCTCATGTCCTTGCCACTGTATTACTTCATATATTACATGGTGAAGCACACAAATCATCTTAATCACCTCATTTTCATTCTCTGATTTTTGATGAGTTGTTTCAGCAACTGCCATGTCCACTTTAGTATGATTGCCCACACCATAAAGCTCCATCTCATGAGCTTTTACCATACCTACAACTTTGTGAAAGCTTAAATCATCTACGTTAAGAGACACAAACATTGCTGCCTTATATGATGTATATCTTTCTGGCAGACACCTTAAAAATTTCTTCACCAATTTCTTGTCCTTGTATTCCTTACCCAGAACATGAGCATCTTGTGCTATTGCACTGAGTTGAGAACTAAAATCTGATACAGATTAATGTTCTTCCATCTTCAAGTTCTTAAATTTTGATTTGAAAAAAATCTATCCTTGAACTCTTTACCTTCTTAGTTCCTTCAAAGTGTGTTTGCAGTATATCCCATGCCTCCTTTGTATTCTTGAATCCTTGAATCAGATCAAGTTGTTTCTTTTGACTGATATAAAAATACAAGATAAAGCTTTTGCATTATACCTTGACATATCCTTCTCACGCTTTATCCATTTAGCCAATTGTTTGTTGACCACAACACCATCTTTATCTGCCGTCTGGGGAACTTCATAGCCATCTTCCACTAATGCCCAAACATCCATATCAATACTTTGCAAGCTTGCCTTCATCTTCACTTTCCAATGTCCGCAGTGTTCAGGATAAAGCATAAATTCATGTTGTACTGTATCACTCATCTTGCCTTCAGGATCTCACCAGTAACTTAGGTGTCCCGCTCTGATAGCAATTGAAAGTGCAAGAGGGTTCTGATATAGAGTAGTACGAGTATTGTTTCAAGAAGTACTACGACTGGTGAACACAAACAAAATTCGCAACAAAGAAATATGTCTTTACTAGATCTCTTCCAAGTAAATTTACAAGTCTTACTTCATCAGGAATACACTAGCCTCTCACGTTTCTATGACCTAACACTTCATCCAAGAAACTCTCTCTTCTTTATCCCTTATATTTCACTCACCATACGAGTAATGAAACCCTTTTTTCTAAGAATACTTTTATCTATGTTAATGCAATACAAAGCTCTCCCTACCTAGTTATACTAGGTAGATTTCGTGCTTCCTTCCCCAAGTAAAGATCTACAAATCTCCTTGTTAATCTTCTCTTTCCTTTTAAACAAAACTTCCTTTTTCTTTAATTACAATTTTTTCCTTCAAGAAAAACCTTTTTTGCTTAATAGAAAACGTTCATTTGTCTTCACACATATATTCTCTTTCTTTTTTCAAGGTTCAAGCAATCCATACACGAACTCCAATATAGTTTCAGCTTCATGCAACACTTTACGTACTACCTTCTGTAGTACTTCGCAAACTAATACATCAACAGCCAAGTCTGTATACATCCCGGCTTAGAACCTGTTCACCATCCCTGCATCTCTCCCTTTGCCCACCTGTAAATAAAATTAATACACTTAAATAGATACAGTTCATTTTTTTTGTAAAGAGTTAAAAGTACATACATGAACATACTCATGATGAGTAATATTCCCTTGACGCAGAGTGGAGTTAAAACCTGAAAAATCATAGCATCATTTGTGCATGTTCTTATTTTGTGGCAACATGAACAGAAAGGTAACTATCAACTAAAGAATTGGCTTTACCAGCAAATATAGCTTCACTAGTATTGATGACCCTAGAGGCCCTGCTGATACCACCACGAGTAATATGGAAAACTCTGTCAAAGACATCTTAGTGACCATAATTCTTGGGAATCAGGAGAAAGTCCCTCTCACTAGGTAAATGGTTTCATATGAGATGACAATGAAATCACAAAGAAAGCTGAAGCTAAGAGCATCAGGCACACAACTTAGTTATTGAACAGTATAAAGCACTTACAAATCAGTGATGCAGTCTTCCTCTCGTAGACATTTTATTATTTGGTTCCAAAATGGAGCAAAGTGAGCTGCCTCTATTCTGTTCTTCTTATCCACAACCATTAAACTGATAATCATATGCAAATATGAGAAGAAAATGATAGATTAGATCATTTGTTTGGGAGTAAGTGTGCTAGGAGGAAGAAGAAACAGTTGGAGAAGTTCGAAATGAAGAGCAAGACAGGTGGGAGCCCGAGAGAACCAGTGGGCTCGAATCAAACACAAAGTGGCTAGAGACAAGCCACGATCCTGTTACTGGAATATTACTATTTTTATACTTGGTGCTTTTGGTAGTTTTCCATCATTTATCATATTTTCCATTAGGTGTTGCTTAACGTACAAGGTTCTTCCGATTTATAAGGAGACCTCTATTTTTCATTATCATTATCAAAGAGATCAATAAAGAAGGAGTTTAACGGTTTCTTGAATTACCGGAGTTTGAGTTTAGTTAGCTTTCTCGAATAAGCTAGCATCTTGGTAGATTATCCTAGTGGTGTCTATCAAATTGGTATCAAAGACAGATGAAGAAAACATCTAAGGTTGTGACCCGGAGCATGGCTACTAGAGATTCAAAAGATGTGGAAGGGAAAAGGGATGGTGACCACGAGGACAACACTGCATCTAGTGAAAAGGTCAAAAACGTGGAACCAAGCATGAAAGAGGTGATGAGAGCGATTGGCATCCTCAATGCCAAGGTCGCGTTACTAATGGAGAAGAATACATAAGAAGTAGAGACCAGTAAGGCAACATAAAAAACAATTACAGAGGTGGAGCAAAAGGCCTCATCAACGGCAACAACTTCTTTCGTCAACGTTGGGGAAGCTCCACTTCGAAAGTTGAAATCTCAGGTTTTTCTGGAGAAAACCTAGAAGGATGGGTGTTACAAGCCGAAATGTACTACATGTTTAACCGTTCCCCCGATGAAGAAAAGAAGAAGATCGCCTTCTACAGCATGAGTGGTGAAGCACTCATATGGTTCCAAAGTGAAAAGTCGCAACAGCCAATGGTTTCGTGGGAAGATTTTCAGGAAATAATGTTCTTACGCTTCGTGAGTGAACAATGTGGGTCACCTTATATGCATTTGATGAACTTGTAAAAATACGCTTGGTCGTTGAATATCGACCACAATCCCAGGAGACCGCAGCAATGTCTCGGGAGTTACCAACAAAATTCTTAGAGGAAGCTTTTCTCAACGGACTGAAACGTGAGATATCAGAGGAGGTGAACAAAGAATTGAAAACAAAATTTTTATGTACGAACATGAAGAAGCTATCCACCACGTCAATCTTCATGGAGCCCAAGTAGGGCCGAAGAAAGTTGGAGTAAGGAGAGTTCTGCTCAAAACTCTTCTAGTTTAACCAAGCCTACACCATCTCCAGTACAAAAATGAGTCTTAAAGAGATTAAGAAAAGAAGAACAAGGGGATTTGTTATTGGTGTGACGCAAAGTGGCATCCAGACATATGTGCAACAAAAAGAAATTACAAATCATGTTAGTTGATGAGGAGTCTATAGAAGAAAATCAGGAGACGGAAGAAAGCGATCAAGAGATAGTAGAGCTTCCACTGAATTCTATTGCATGGGTTTCTTCAAAACGAATCATGAGAATGAAAAGGATGCTAGGACGTCACGAGGTCCAAATCACGATTGATACCGGTGCCACTGATAATTTTATATCAGGACGCCTTGTTACCGAGTTACAAATGGAAACTAATGACTTCTTCCCAAGGATTTCCACTCGGATTTTGGTTGGATCTACTTTTTAACAGATTGAAAGATGAAGATTTTGATGGATATTGGTTTGATGGACAAAATAGGGTTGATATATGGATGGGTTGAAGGAGAATCGATGGATTGATACACTGAGGTTGAGGAATGGCCTCAGATACTCCTCTCTTTCAGTCTGGATTTGACACACCAGTCAGTTTGAAAGCTTGTTGATTGTTTTGGGTTCACACACCTCACAATCAAGTTGTTCAAAGAACAAATGAATCACCAAGAAGAAAAGAATTTTTGATAAAAATGATGACTGAGTTCAGAACTGAAACAAAGCAAAAATTTAAATGGAAAATCAAGAGCAACTCGTGCATGAGGGCCTTGAGAGTTGTAGTTTTGTGCATGAGCACCTAGGGAAAATAAATACAACAAAAACATAAATAAACTAGCTGTTATAGGAAACAACAGAATAATTGAAGGTGGTTGGGATGGTGGTGGTTGGGCCAAGGATCTCTTTTTCGCTTTCTTGGTTCTGAATAAGGCCAACAATCTTCTCAATTAGTTTCTTTGACCTGGATCTCGTGATGGTCCCAATAGATATGACAAATGGATCTTCTTTCTGGTCTTTGGACTTCTTTTGGGCTGAGAGAGAGACATCTTCATTTTGGGACAGATCCACGCCATCTTCTTCATAATAACTTGGTTCTTGCATCCATTCAGGTTCATCATTAGGTTCCTCTAAGGTTGGCTTGTCCTGGATTGCATCATCCCCTCCTCCTTTGAAAGGATTTGTCCTCAAATCCAAATGATCAGCATGAAAAGGAGCCAAGTCAGACACATTGAAAGTTGAACTCACATAATACTTATCTTGAAGATCAATCTTGTATGCATTGTTGTTGATTTGCACAAGGACTTTGAAAGGACCATCTCTTCTTTTCATTAGTTTGGACTTTCTTTCATTTGGGAATCTATCCTTCCTGAGGTGTATCCACCCTAAGTCTTCAGGGTTAAAGATCAGTTCACGCCTTCCTTTGTTGGCATACTTCTCATACTGCTTTGTCATGGCTTCAATGTTCTCCTTAACCTATTTATGCAAAGACACAACAAACTCGGACTTCTGCTTGCCATCAAGGTTAGCTTGTTCTTTCAAAGGCAAAGACAACATATCCAAAGGAGTCAACGGGCTAAACCCATAAACAATCTGAAATGGAGAAAACTTAGTAGCCCTATGAACATAATGGTTGTATGCAAATTCGACATGAGGCAAACAATCCTCCCAAGTCTTAAGATTTTTTTTAATGATTGCACATAAGAGAGTAGACAGAGATCTATTAATTACTTCAGTTTGTCCATCAGTCTGAGGGTGACAAGTAGTAGAAAACAGCAATTTGGTTCCAAGTTTAGCTCATAATGTTTTCCAGAAATGACTCAAGAACTTAGTATCTCTATAAGACACAATGGACCTAGGCATTCCATGCAATCTAACCACTTCTGTAAAGAATAAATCAGCAACCAAAGAAATATCATCAGTTTTGTGACAGGGAATAAAATGAGCCATCTTAGAGAATCTATCAACTATAACAAAGATGGAATCTCTTCCCTTCCTAGTTCTAGGCAATCCAAGCACAAACTCCATTGAGATATCTACCCATGGTTCAGATGGAATAGGCAGAGGCATATACATACCTTTGGTTTGGTTTGTTGCTTTGGCTTGTTTGCAAGTAACACACTGATTACACAGTTTCTCCACATCTTTTCTCATTCTCGGCCAGTAAAAGTGATGCTGTAAACTCTTCAAAGTTTTGTCAATGCCAAAATGACCCATCAATCCTCCTCCATGTGCTTCCCTGACAAAGAGATCTCTCAAAGAACAGTTAGGAACAATCAATCTTGATTCATAAAACATAAAGCCATCATTCTTGAAATGTTTTTCTACAGCAATCTTGTCACATTAAGATAGACTTCTTTGAAATCAGGATCAGTGGCATAGTATGACTTAATCTGTTCAAAACCGAGGAGTTGAGTTTCCAAAGTAGAGAGAAGAGTGTACCTCCGAGAAAGGGCATCAACAACCACATTCTCCTTACCTTGTTTGTATTGAATGACATAAGGAAATGTTTCCAGGAACTCCACCCATTTGGCATGTCTCTTGTTGAGCTTTTGTTGACCCTTCAAGTGTTTCAAGGATTCATGATCAGTATGAATGACAAACTCCTTGGGCCAAAGATAATGTTGCCAAGTCTTGAGTGTGCGGATCAGGGCATAGAGCTCTTTGTCATAGGTTGGATAGTTCAACGTTGCACCTCCAAGCTTTTCACTGAAATAAGCTATGGGTTTCTTCTCCTGCATTAGAACTGCCCCAATACCTACACCAGAAGCATCACACTCTATTTCAAAAGTTTTTACAAAATCAGGAAGCATAAGAAGTGGTGCATTAGTCAACTTCCCTTTTAACAGATTGAAAGCCTCTTCTTGAGCTGGACCCCAAGTGAATCCCACAGTTTTCTTGGTCACTTCAGTGAGAGGTGCAGCAATGGTGCTAAAGTCCTTCACAAATCTCCTATAGAATCCAGCAAGACCATGAAAAATTCTCACTTCTCCCACGTTTTTAGGAGTTGGCCACTCTCTTATAGCTTTTACTTTCTGTTCATCCACATGTATTCCTTGAGAAGTAACAACAAAACCTAAAAAGACAAGGTTATCTGTTCCAAAAGAGCACTTTTTATAATTGGCAAACAAAACTTCTTTCCTCAGGACATTTAAAACCTTTCTCAGATGTACAACATGACCAGACAAGGTTTATTGTAAATTAGGATGTCATCAAAGTAAACCACAACAAACAACCCTATGTAAGATCTCAAAACATGATTCATGAGTCTCATAAAAGTGCTAGGGGCGCTTGTTAAACCAAATGGCATCACAAGCCATTCATACAAGCCATGTTTTGTTTTAAAAGCAGTTTTCCATTCACCCCCCTCTTTCATTCTGATCTGATGATACTCACCATGAAGTTCATCCAGCATATCATCAAGACGAGGAATGGGATATCTGTACTTTACCGTGATGTTGTTGATGGCTCGACAGTCTACACACATTCTCCACGTTCCATCCTTCTTTGGAACAAGTAGCACAGGAACATCACAAGGACTGAGGCTTTCTCTGATGTGTCCTTTATCCATAAGCTCAGTAACTTGTCTTTGAAGCTCCAATGTTTCTACAAGGTTGGAACGATAAGCTGCTCTGTTTTGTAAGGAAGCTCCTGGCATGAAATCAATCTGATGTTCTATGCCACGGATTGGAGGAAAACCTTGTACATTTTCCTCTGCAAATACATCACCATACTCCTGCAAATAAAATGGAACTCACTCGAAATAGCCGCTGTACTGTCAGAAGATGAGGTTAGTGTTCTCTTGTAAACAAACAAGATCATATCCTGCTGAGCATATATGTTTCTCTTAACCTTAACATTCTTGACAAATAAATTGGAGTTTCTTACCTTATGTTCCTTGTCAGCCTCTCTTTTGTTTTTCAGTTGTACCTGGTCAAGGTGAACTTCGTGAGGTGACAGTGGGACTAATGTGATCTTCTTTCCTTGATGCTCAAAGGAGTGGCGATTTGTGAATCCATCATGCAACACCTTGTGATCATACTGCCAAGGCCTCCCTAAGAGAATATGTCCAGCATCCATAGGAAGAACATCACACAATATCTCATCTGCATATCTTCCAATGGTGATAGGAACCTTAACTTGCTTCTGGATTTTCAAATCTCCATCTTCACTAAGCCACTGCAGAGTGTAAGGATTTGGGTGTTTCTGAACCTTCAGATTAAGCTTCTCAACCAGAGATGAGCTTTCCACATTCGTGAAACTTTCTCCATCAATAATCAAGCTGAAAACCTTGTCTTGAATCTGACATCTAGTATGGAACAGGTTCTCACGCTGGTTATGCTCTTCTTCCTTTTGCTTCACACTTAAAGTTCTCCTAGTAACCAATAGCTCTCCCTTGACTGGATAATCCATGTTTACTTCATCAGTATCAATCAAGAGTTTCTCTTCTTCAGATTCATACTCTCCATTCTCAAGCAGGATCATAAGCTTCTTGTTTGAGCACTCATTGGCATAATGTCCAATGCCATGACATTTAAAACACTTCACGTCTCTGGTTCTCGTGGCTGAAGTTTTTTCTTTGTCATCTCTGCCATCTCCAGAAGTCTTAGTCTCCTCTTTTGGCTTGTTGAAAGCCTTCTCTTCTTTGTTGTAGGCTGGTTTAGAAGATGATCCATGCTGGTTTCTGGTATAGGACTTCCTCTTGTTCTGTTGCTCAATAAGCACTGCTTTGTGAAGAAGTTCCTCCATGGTGTTGAACTCTTACATCTCTAGCCGATCCTGCACTTCTCTGTTCAAGCCTCCTTGAAACCTTGCCATGGTTGATTCATCATCTTTATTAACATTGGCCTTGATCATGAGAGTTTCCATCTCCTGGAAATAATCTTCAACACTCTTAGTTCCTTGAGTCAGTCTTCTGAGTTTTTGATGGAGATCTCTACCATAATGACTTGGAACAAATCTAGCCTTCATGAGAGTTTTCATCTCCTACCAAGAAGTAATTGGAGCCATTCTAGTGTGTCTTCTCTTGTGCATAATCTGTTCCCACCAGTTGACTGCATATCCACTAAACTCAGTTGCAGCAAGCTTCACTTTCTTCTCTTCAGTGTAGTTTTGGCACTCAAAAACTAACTTCATTTTCTCCCACTCCATGTAAGCATCAGGATCATTCTTACCAAGGAAAGGTGGAATTCTCAGCTTGATATTACCCAGGTTGTTATCAGTTCTTGGTCGTGTGTTGTGGCTTCTCCTGGATTGAACATCACTCCTTCCTAACGATGAATATGCATCATCTAAATCGTCCTCTTTAGCTTCTCCTCTGGTTCTTCTTGTAGGACGGTCAGCAGCTCTGTTTCTAGGATGTCTAGTTCCATAAAAGAACTCATTGGCTTCTTCTTCTCTTTTTGACAAATTATCAGTGACCTGCTTGGTAATCTCAGCAATCAGAGCCTGCATCTGAAAAGGATTAATATTGACAGTAGGTGTTGTCTCCTCTGCTTGATCATTGTTGTCGCCTGACATGGTGTCTGGAAAATCAACAAACTTTAGCAAAACATAGAACTCACTCTTTCTCTCACGTTCCTTCTTTGTTCTCTCAAGTTTTGTGGTGAAGGTGATTCAAAAGTTCTGTAACCAACCCAATCAAATGAAACTGCAGAAACCCAAAATCCCAAAGAAAAGAAAGATAGATAGATTGCAAGATTTTGGATGAGCAAGTGATTTTACCAAACCTCAGTCCGATTTCTCCTAGACAGAACCCGATTTCTTCTGGGGATATTTTAATCAGATCTGGCTCACTTGCGAACAGATAGACAGATAAGAGATTGATAAGAACAGAAATACCCAGAATAAAAGATGAATTCGAAATCCCAAAGATATGAACTTGAAATCCCAAAAAGTTTCAAACTTTGATAGATTAGAGATTGAAAATAACCCAAAACTTGTAGATCAACAGAGTGGTTGCTCTGATACCACTTAATGACTTCTTCCCAAGGATTTCCACTCTGATTTTGGTTGGATCTACTTTGTAACATATTGAAAGATGAAGGTTTTGATGGATATTGGTTTGATGGCCGAAATAGTGTTGATATATGGCTGGGTTGAATGGGAATCGATGGATTGATACACTGAGGTTGCAGAATGGCCTCAGATACTCCTCTCTCTCACTCTCGATTCGACACACCAGTCAGTTTGAGAGCTTGTTGATTGTTTTGGGTTCACACACCTCACAATCAAGTTGTTCAAAGAACAAATGAAATCACCAGAAGAAAAGAGTTTTTGATAAAAATGATGATTGAGTTCAGAACTGAAACAAAACAACAATTAAAAGGGAAAATCAAGAGCAACTCGTGCATGAGGGCCTTGAGAGTTGTATTTACGTACATGAGAACCTAGGGAAAAGAAATGAAACAAAAACATAAATAAAATAGTTGTTATAGGAAACAGCAGAGTAATTGAAGGTGATTGGGATGGTGGTGGTTGGGCCAAGGATCTCTTTTTCACTTTCTTGGTTATGAATAAGGCCAACAATCTTCTCAATTAGTTTCTTGGACCTGGATCTTGTGATGGGCCTAATAGATATGACAAATGGATCTTTTTCTGGTCTTTGGACTTCTTTTGGACTAAGAGAGAGACATCTTCATTTTGGGCCAGATCCACGCCATCTTCTTCGTAATAACTTGGTTCTTGCATCCATTCAGGTTCCTCTAAGGTTGGCTCATCCTGGATTGCATCAGAAATAGATCATCACAAGAGCTATGACGTCTCCGTGGGTGATGGTTATATAATCACTAGTCCTGAAAAGTGCAAATCAGTGGAACTACAGGTGCAAGGGATCAGTATCGAGGAGGACTTTCTGGTGTTCGAATTAGGTAGAACAGATTTAATTCTTCGCTACAAGTGGTTAGAGACTTTGGGAGAAAATTGAATCAACTGGAAGTTGCATACGTTACCCTTCAAAAACGGTGAAAAATGGGCAACAATAATCGGTGATCCAGGCTTACTTAAAGCACAAGTCTCACTTAACGCTATGCTACGTACCATACGAAAGGAAAAAGAAGGGATATTGGTTGAGCTTACATCACTCATTGGTCAGGAGAAAGAAGAGTTAGAGCCAGAGAACCTACGCTTGCAACTAATTCTCGAGGAGCATGCTGGGGTGTTTCAAGTACCAAACGAGCTTCCTCCGCAACCAAGTAAGGACCATGAAATTGTCCTAACGTAGGGCACACGACCAGTAAATGTATGTCCCTACAAGTATCCCTTCATACAGAACAATCCAATCGAGGAGCTAGTCCGCGAGATGTTGATCACCGGAATTAGAAGACCAAGCAAAAGCTCGTTCTCAAGCCCAGTGCTACCGATACGCAAGAAAGATGGGAGTTGGCAATTTTGCGTTGATTATCGTGCTTTAAACCGGGAAACAATTCATCCAGATCAATTCCCTATTCCAACAATTGATGAATTACGAGACGAGTTACATGGAGCAGTCATTTTTTCGAAGCTTGATCTCAAATAGGGTTATCACTAAATACAAGTTCGAGAAGAAAATGTGGCTAAAACGGCTTTCCATACACACGAGGGTCATTATGAGTTCTTAGTGATACCTTTCGGGCTCACTAATGCACCAGATACTTTTCAGTCAATCATGAATGATGTGTTTCGCGACTATCAACGAAAGTTTATGATAGTTTTCTTTGATGATATCCTAATATATAGTCAAAGTGAGGAGGAACATTGGGAGCATCTACGAGTGGTCCTAGAGACTCTACGCCAGCATCAGCTTGTGGCCAACCGGACGAAGTGCTCTTTTGGGCAGCAAAGCAATTAGTATTTGGGGCATGTGAAGGAGTAAAAGTGGATCAAGCAAAGATAAGTGCAGTAGCGGGATGGCAACAACCACAAAATCTGACAGAGCTGCGGGGGCTCCTAGGTCTTACAGGCTACTATCAGCAATTCGTGCGAGGTTACAGGGCCATAGCATGGCCTTTAACTCAGCTTCTTAAGAAGAGAAAATTCCAGTGGAGTGACGAAGCAGTTAAAGCATTTGAATTACTCAAGAAGGCACTAACAAGAACTCATGTACTAGCACTACCAGACTTTACTCGAGAGTTTGTAGTTGAGACTGACGCTTGTGGTTATGGGGTGGGTGTCGTATTGATGCAGGAAGGACGAACGATAGCATACATGAGTCAGGAGTTAGCAACTCAAGCTAAGTTGAAGTCAATATACCAGAAGGAAATTATGGCTATTATGATTGCAGTACAAAATTGGAGATATTACTTGTGGGGGAAGAAATTTCATTGTGTGAACCGATCAAAGAAGTCTAATGTACATGTTAGAGAAGTGTTTCACATCCATCAAGCAGGAACAATGGATGGTAAAGCTCATTGGATTTGAGTTTGAAGTGCAATATAAGGTAGGCAAGACCAATATTATCGCTGATGCTCTGTCTCGAAATTCGCTATCGCATACACACGGTGATCTTTATGAGCTCGCATTGTTGGTCACGAGAGAAGTAGACCTCACAGGGCTTGAGGAACAAGTGGCGCAGGGCCCTGTAAGTTCCACCAATGCACCGGTGTTATCAAACAAGGATTCGGGAACGCCAATCAGGTACGGATGACTAACTGGACGACAAGAGAAAGCATGGTTAGAAATTAATTATAAAGGAACCGATCAACCAAAGCGGTCTACCACTTTTCCAGTTCCAAAGAACCCGGAACTCGTCACTCGGTGGCTCGATCAACGCGTGTTCATCGGACTTGACGTAGAAGTAATAGCACTGCCAATCTTGGGTCTTGTTCGGGTGGCTAGTGATTATGTTATATTTGGGTCTCATCTTAACCGAGTAGAGACGGTTTGGCATGGGCTTCACCATCGTAAGCTCTTCAAATGCTCGGGGACAGAGAGAGATACTGATTTCTGCACCCATTACCATCAACGCCACCACTAAGCGGAACAAGCCGTTCAGGAACTAACAGATGGCGAGATCCCGACGAAAAGCGTACGAAATGATCAGCCGGGGAATCGGGAACTATAATCTGGTGTCTTTCTGGAAGTATTACTCGTATACGCACTGATAACTGATCGGCAGAGACCAAGGCATCTGTTCAACGACAGCAGAACATAGCAGCTCAGGGGGGACGGCCTGGAGCTGCTTAAATACCCCCACGATCTTCATAGCGAGTTGGGACCGGAGAGGGAGCAACGTCTACTCGCCTTCGACGAACCAGCGGAGAGCATGTTTGTTGGATGCATCCACCACGGAATTGCTGCCACCCTCTCCTCTGAATTTCCTCTCTGCGTCAACAACCAGAAGCCTCTGCGACAAGCTGAGACCGGCGACGTCCGTCAGTTCATCGCGATGAACCAGATTGAAGTCCTCGATCGGTTCATTGGTAGTCGCGTATCTGGCTGGGCTAGACGTAGCGGCCACCGCTTGTCTCTTCTCTTCCCGAGAAAACAGTGTCCTAGGAGGCATTTTTTTTAACGACAAAAACGCTATATAGCTACAAACAACACTACTTAGAGAGAGAAAGTAGAGTGATGGAAGAGAGAATGCATGTGGTTGCAGAGAATAATAGGAAGAGTGAGGAGAGCGTCCCTCTATATAAGAGAAAGGAGCAGTGTGATTCCCAGAGGTCATAATTAGGTCTATAAAGGGCTTAGTTGGGCCTCAAACCGCCTTCTCTTCTCGTGACCTTTCGACTTTTGGCGTAAATAGGGCATGGCCCCAGCGATATGTCAATCCCTCCTACGACGGTTCGAATTCCAGCAATCAATCAACCTTCTGACGTAAATGGACCCGTCTTACCAAACGCCTTCTCGCCTCTCGATATTTCCCATCGATTATCTATAGATGATTTTCGAAAATTGAACTTTGCGGAAAAGCCTCTTTTACTCACGGTACCGATGTACTTTTAGAGTCGCCTGACGAGAAAACGACTCGACACCTGAAGGCCCTGCCCAATAAAGACCGAGAGAATGAAAAGCGATGATAAGAACCATGATGTCGCGCTACCCCAGCTACTTCCAAACCGAGATCCACGAAACCATCGAGATCGGCTGCACCGATAATCAATGGACTGGGGGCTTACTGTAGGAGGTGGGTTACATCCCCCCTACAAGTCCCATGAAATATAGCTGGCCTGGCCCATCAGACTTGGAGTCGCCCACCAAGGCTCGGCTCGCGTCTTGAAGCATGCGACTCACACACGTCCTGCTTCAGACTGCTTTTAGCCGCCAAGCGTAATTTAGTCGGCTCGCTTGAGCGACTAAAAGGCAACCCAACGGCGCGGACAGCCGGGCTGCTCGAGCAAAGCCCACTTAGGAAAATCAACCTTAGGCGTCCTTGTGGGAAGACGCCTATAAAAGGAAGGAAGGAACAAAGGGCACGGGGAGGACAAGACAACACACACACAACTAGCGCCTAGAATTAGGGTTTATATCTTATTCTCGCATATTTGTACTCTCCGGCTAGCTCTATAAGCCCCGGTTACTTTTGTTTTCTAACTTTTCTCTTTATATAAACAAATAAACGTCTTTCCCGAATTAGCAAAAATGTCTTCAGAACGATCCACCAACGAGTTCCGTCCCTTGCCTGAAAATCGACCAAACTCGGTTCAAACAGTTATGATTATCGGTTAGTTATTCCCAAAAAGTTAACAGTGGGCTCATTCGAGGATATTCAAAAGTTGAAAAACATACAAGAAGTTGGCACGTGAAGTTTTTTGGATAGGAATGCGCAAGGATGTGACATTCTTTGTATCAGAGTGTGTATTATTTCAACGGTACAGGGCGTCTACGTTGTCACCTGCGGGCTTACTACAATTTTTACCAGTTCCACAACAAGTTTGGTCAGATATTACAATGGACTTTATCGAAGGTTTTTCCATTTCCGACAAGGTTGATTCTATTTTGGTGGTTATAGATCGTTTGAGCAACTGTGCATATTTTCTACCCTTACGCCATCGTTTCACCGCCATCTCAGTTGCTCAAGTGTTCTTTCGTGAAGTTGTTTAGCTGCAGGGAGTTCGCGAATCCATCGTCTCAGATGGTCAAAAGATTTTTTTGAGTCATTTTTGGCGAGAACTTTTTGAATGCACGGGACACAGCTGTGTATGAGTACAATTTACCACCCACAATCTGATGATCAAACAGAGGTAGTCAATCGATGCTTGGAAAATACTTGAAGTGTTTTGCATTAGATAAGCCGTGATCTTGGGCTTGATGGTTGTGTTGGGTAGAGTATTGGTTCAACACTAGCTTCCACTGGTCCATCCAAAAGACGCCGTTTCCTGCTTGTATGGTCGCGATCCTCCACTACTTCTTCGCAATCAAAATCACGATATTCCGAATCACAGCTTTGATACAATGTGAGAAATGATAAACAAGAGAAATATAGACGAGGATGAGAAGGATTAAGGAGAAAAGATGATACTTTTGTTTTATATCTGAAATAGAAATGAAGAACTCGAGAGAAATAGAGAAGAAGAGAGAAATGGTTCTCCTTAATTCATTTCTGTCCAGAGACTATAATATATATAAAGTGATGCTTTACAAAACATCTAGGGTAAACTAGAGAGAGACGTGGCCGGTCTAAAGGTAAAGGCGCGCTTGATTCAAATGAGTGGACGAGATGACTTGCACGTTGGG
>CAJHQP010000470.1:0-188694 GCA_905132765.1 Moricandia arvensis
TGGTGAAAGATTCTTCTTGTTAGCGACGGACATAAAGCTAAAGTATTGATGTGTCTGTGTGCGACACATGTTACATAACACTATACTCCAATAGTGAAAAAAACTATATTATTATACAATACATCGACCCGCCGCTAGCAAATTTGAAGGCTAGGCAAAAAGACTTGTTAAAAATAGTTATCGTATGGGTCAGGCCCATTATATATATGTAAGTCTTCTTGAATGGGCTTGAAGAAGTAGACATCCATTATTTATTCATCTAATAAGAATAGTTGATTTCCTGAATGGGGTTCCATTTACTTCAAAAATAATTTGGCCGTAATTAGGCCAATTGTAAAACAAGTAAAATATAATGTCCAAGATGAATAAATAAATGTGGTTTAGTTATGTTAACAATACTATTACCTAGTTACAATACTAGTTTAGATTCTATAAATGTATATATATATAGAGCTACATGACATCCTAAACAAACTAAAGTAATTATCAGAAATTATAGGAATCGAAGCATGAATTAATTAAGTTAAATCATATCAGTTTTAAAACATCAGAACTCCAAAATGATGAAATAATTAAGTGAAATAATTACATGGACATGAGCTCATAGGTGAGATCATGTCATTTTGAAAAACAAAAGAAAATCCAGCTTTGATAAGTACCTGAGATCATAAACGCCGTACCATGAGACCATATGAATATCATTCTCGGTGTTTTCTGACATATCATTTTAAATTTTATAAATTATTGAGTCAAACACTCAACATCATAATCATGATAAACTATGTACGGCTTTAACCAATGAAATCATAATTTATTCACGTTAAATTTTATGGAGTTATTGTATGTAGAATTGATGTGAAGTTTAATGATGTTAGAGTTGAGAATTTTTTAAAATTTTTATAGATTTAACCAGTATGTTAAGATTTTTGACGTTGATTGTTATTCTCATTAGATATTTGGATCAAGTAATCGTTAATTTTTACAGAGATCACTTAAATACTTTGATCACTATATGTTAAGTTTTATGGAGGTCACTTGAGGAACTATTAAAATGTTTTTCAAAAATTTAAGAGTCAATCAGTATTTTTGGTTGTCTTAAATTTGATTCCTTCAAAAAACATGTTATCAAGATTACAAATAAATTTATTGTGTTCTGCTGATTGGGATAAGTTGTTGTTAGTCTTAAATTTATATCTCCGCTTCACGTAAGAAATACTGTATGTTCTTTCAAATTGTTTATAAAGAAAATTTAAAACAGACATCTTATTTATTATTTACATAATTAGAGCAGTATTAAAATAAAGAATATAAATTTGTATTGTCTTGCAATATGTAAATATTTTTATTAACTTGGAAATATATCAAATTTATAGAACAGACTAATCCGTAAAACAAAATCAATCTACATATATTTTTTATGTATTCAAATAAAATTTAAAACAAACATTTATGTGTTATTATTATGATGTCTGGTAGTTTTACCCAATGGTTCCTTAAATATAAAATGATATATAAATATTTTGACCAGAAAAAATGATATATATATATATATATATATATGATCTTCATGGTACGATGCTTAGAATAGTGTCGAATACGTACTTATCAAAGCTGGAGTTTCGTTGTTTCAAATGATACGCACCAGTTACACCCATGTGCATGTAATTACCCCACTTAATTATTTCATTTTTCAATTCCTAGTCGCACCTGGCTCGCGACTTTTAATTTCAAGATCATACAACTGTCATACAGTTTGTAAGTTTTTTTTATAAGGATGAATTCTTTATTCATTACTAATAATAAAAGAAGTTTAATGTAAAGGAAAAAGAAAACACCATGTATAAAATTTTGAGCCATCTTTTTACTTAAAATATTTTTCAATATATCTAATCTATCTCATTAACTAACACAAGATAATTTTTTTGAAGCTGCCTTTATATTTACATAATATATTACTTTTGTATTATTGAAATTTAAACTATTACTTTAACATTCATTAATGGCATTTTCAGAATATAAAAGTAGTCAAACACATGTATTCTACTAGTAACACCTTATATGCATATCAAATTATTTATCCTCTCTAAATGTCATGTTATAGGATTTACTGAGCGAGTCCTACAAATTAATGCCTCTTTTGCATTAATAAACAAAATAAATGAATTTAAGAAACTGAGATAAAACCTAACCGATTGTCTACCAAAACCCCACGCGATAAGTACTTAAAACTTTTAAATCTAATATATTAAAATAGAGTCCTATTTGAAAACTACCTTGGCATGTTTTTTTTTTGGATTTATTGAAAAATGTTGTGACTTATCTATTAACTAACATCAATATTAGTAAAAATCAAGTACAAAATTGGAATGTTTGGAAACATAGATAGTAAACTAAAGAAAGAATGTTTGGAAACACGGATAGCAGATTAAATATTTTCTTCTATTTACACATTTAGTCATCCCATTTCTTTTTTATTTACAGATTTTTCCAATATCACTTAAAATAATATATTTAAATTAATTAATTTCAATGGGTTGTTATTTCTTTGTCGTAAAAAAAACAATCTCGAAATATATAATGTATGTTATATAAAACTATCTATAAATATAGTATTAATTAATTTATTTTAGTAAAATATAAAAGAATCTAACAAAATTTTACTTAAAAATTTAAATATTTTTATAAAATTATACATTAATAAATTTTGTGATTAGTAATATAATATTGTTATAAATTAATTTAACTAAGTTTTTATTATAAAATAGGAAAATAAAATTCCACACTATGTTTTTAATAAATTCTATAAATATATTTTCTATTATATAAAAATAGCAGTGTTACATTAGTTAAATATGGTAAAATTATATTAAATAGGTAAATTAAAAAAATTTAAAATTTTATCTACTATTAACAAATAGTAATTAAACCATTTCAAAAATTAGTTAATATGACATATTTAATTATTTATAGTATTAATAAACCAACTACAGATTTTTGAATTTTTAATTATAACAAAATCTGTTGAGAAAGAATCCAACAAAATCTGTTGAGAAAAAACCTAACAAAATCTTACTTAAGAATTTAAATATTTTTATAAAATAATACATTAATAAATTTCGTAATTAGTTATATAATATTATTATAAATCAATATTAACTAAAATTTTAATATAAACAAGAAAATAAAAATTCTACTATTTTTAATAAATTCTATAAATAAACTCTAAATTATATGAAAATAGAAGTGTTACATGAATTAAATATGATAAAATTATATTAAATAGGTAAATTAAAAAATTTTAAATTCTAAAGTTTTCGGCCTCATTTTAACATTTGGCCTTCTCTACACTGCTGTGAAGAGCAGAAAAGCAAGGTCTTGGAGATATGGAACTGGTAAGCTAGGGAGATACATATCTTGTCATATGCTTTTTGCTGCCTTAATTAAAACTCTCTTGAGCTTCTTATTTCTTTTGGTGTTTTAAAAGGATGGGGCAGAAGCTTCATCGCAGATTATGGAGTTCCTCTAATGGTTGTGGTCTGGACAGCATTGTCTTTCAGTACACCATCACAACTCCCCTCTGGTGTCCCGAGAAGACTCTCTAGTCCTCTTCCATGGGAGTTTTCTTCTTTAGGACACTGGACTGTCATCAAGGTTACGTACAAACTGGTCACTGTAATATAAAAGATCTTCTTGATTCATCATCTGAACCTCTCTTGATTGAAACCTGTGTACAGGACATGGGAAAAGTCCCCCCGGCCTACATTTTTGCGGGATTTATACCAGCGTCGATGATCGCAGGGCTCTACTTCTTTGACCACAGTGTTGTTGCGCAGCTCGCGCAGCAGAAGGAGTTCAACCTCAAGAACCCTTCTGCCTATCACTACGACATCCTCTTGTTGGGTTTCATGGTAACTAGTCTCATTACAACATTTGAAACCCTCTGGTTAAAGGTGTTGACTCCAAAACTGTGTTTTTTTTGTCTGCTCAAAGGTGTTGGTCTGCGGATTGCTTGGTCTGCCTCCTTCCAACGGAGTCCTCCCTCAGTCTCCTATGCATACCAAAAGCCTCGCTGTTCTCAAACGACAGGTCTAAAAAAAATCTCAACACTTCTTGGTGAAACCTTTTTTTGATTGTGGTGGTTACTCTTTTTTTGTTTATTAACTTGGGGTATCTCGGGCCTATGGGTTATTCTTGTTCAGTTAATACGGAGGAAGATGGTTATGACAGCCAAAGAAAGCATAAGACAGAGAGTATCTTCCTCCCAAGTGTACGAGAATATGGAAGAAGTCTTCATAGAAATGGACAAAAGCCCACTTGTATGTAGTTGTAGTAGTAATAGTAGACTCAACATCATAAGCGTAACAATCCTAGAATCATAAGCTCTTATATAATATATAATCTACAGGTTCATACAAACACATCACACATAATGGAGCTGCAAGATTTGAAAGACGCGGTGATGAAGAAGAGTGACGAGGAAGGAGATAGCAGCGAGGAGGGTAGTGGATTCGATCCAGAGAAGCACCTTGAGGCTTACTTGCCTGTTCGAGTCAACGAGCAGAGAGTGAGCAACCTGTTGCAATCACTGCTAGTCGCTGTTGCAGTATTGGCTATACCCGCCATTAAGCTCATACCAACTTCTCTCCTATGGGGATATTTCGCTTACATGGCCATCGATAGTCTCCCTGGAAACCAGTTCTTTGAACGCACAATGCTTCTCTTCGTCCCACCAAGCCGGAGATTCAAGTAAATATATATCATGCTCTTGAAAAGGCTATGAAAATGTTATGTTTCTAAAGACTGACCACTCGTTTGTTGTTACCAGGGTCTTGGAGGGAGCACACGCCTCGTACGTGGAGAAAGTTCCGTATAAGTCAGTAGTTGCTTTCACAGTTATGCAGATATTATACTTTGGGATATGCTACGGAGTGACGTGGATTCCGGTGGCTGGAATCATGTTTCCGGTGCCTTTCTTTCTATTAATAGCTATCAGACAGTACCTTCTCCCAAAGCTCTTTAAGCCGGCTCATCTACGTGAACTCGATGCCTCTGAGTACGAGGAGATCCCTGGAACTCCTAGAAACCCACTTGACCTGTCTTTCCGAGTGAGTTCTCTATCTATATCTATATTATTGTATACTATTAATGAGGAGTTAACTCTTGTTTTTTTTTTTGAATAACCCGGTGTTTTTTGGAATTCTTGTTTTTTTTAAAGTCCATTGGCTCGATGAAAGATGTCTTAGAGTGTGATGCTGAGATTTTAGACGAGTTAACCACGAACAGAGGCGAGCTCAGAGTCCGTCCGGTCACTCTTAGCTCAGACAAGGCCCACCAGGTTTAATTCTATTTTTTTGTTTGTTTGTTATAGACCGTTTGAGATGTTATAATAAAACTTGTTTAACATGCAGGTCTTCCCCAACGAGATAGTAGAGGCAGAGGATGTGGACATGAGTACTCCACGAGAGTGATCTCTCCTCATCAAACCCCATGATCACAATAAAAGATCAGTTTTCAAGTGATGATCGGTCAAAAACACAGATGATGTTTTGGGGTTTTGTCAGTAAATAAACCCAAGATGATGTGTTTTGTCAAAATAATATTTCTAGCAGCAAAAATGTATTAAGCACTGGTTAAGTCTAATCGTTTTCTTCTATTTCACGTTATATGTTTAACTTTATTAATCACTGTTTCATAATTTTATAATTTATACTATTATTTGTGGAGTATTAGGCCATTGCTAGGGAGTTACAATGATGATGACAAAATTTTAGTAACAAAAAAAAATAAAAGAAAGGTTTTGAAGTTAAGACAAAACATTTGAAGATTGCTTGTTAAACAATAAAAAGATGTTATAACAAGTTTATGATTCTGAAGGCATAGAAACAAAACTGCGAAGCATGTGCAAGTTCTGAGATATCTGCAATAGCATTGCTTCTCCTTCACTAACGTCTATAACATCTGCAACATGTTTCAACAGTTCACCATCTGATTGAAGAGCACTTAGCCTCTCTGTGATCACTGAAAGCTCTTTTACTATCCCTTCTTTGCTTACATTGTTTCCTGCTCAATTTCACATCACAACAACACAAGCTTTAACAAAAAAGGTTTTCTAATCATAATCAGTAAGGAACACAGTGAAATTCTTAAACTCATACCTTTCTCTTCCTCTGCAGATGCACCATTTAGTACTGGAGTAGACTCATCTGAGCTTTTCATTTGCACTAAAAGTCCAGATTCTTCGGATTTACAAGACCTATATTGATCAATGTCTTCGGCATCCTCCTCACGATATGAAGAACAATCTGTAAAATCATCTGCCCTAGCATTACCGTGATCCTCAAGAAACTCATCTCTTGAGCCTTCATCATCGGTTAAACATCCGTATCTCTCTCTGAAAGCATCAAACTCAGCTTCAAGCTCCTTAAACTCCTCTTCCTTCTTTGCCAAGTCACTGCTCATAGACTGCAAGGCTTCTTGGTCATACTCTGCTTGTTCATCCATCATTCTTTGGTACTGCAATGCCTCCATTTGAATAGCCGATTTTTCGGCTTGTAGCTTTGTGATCATAGCCATTGCATTGTTGGCTGCAACAGCTGAAGCACTTCTCTCTTCATCTAACTCCATATACAGATCTATCAGTGACTTCTTATCCAAGCGAACCTCTTTCTTGAGCTGGTTAAGGATGGATTCATCGTTTATGTCCGAAGCATTCTCTGTCTTATCCAAAGAGGGTTTCTTGAGAGTTCGAACGGACCATCTTGGACTGTTTTGAGCTGATTCAGACAGAGGAAACCCAAAGAACTTGTTACCACCTCTTACAGAACTCGGTGTTCTCTCCTCCACATCAAAATCCTTAAACTCAGACTCGTTCTCAGACACCTTGTTGTAAGAAACCCTAGGAGAAGGAGCAGGAGCAAGAACAGAGTTGTTGTTCTTGGGAAGCTTCTCAGATTTTGTCTTCAGTAACTCTCCACAACATGAACAATGTTGTTTCAAGCTATCGTTGTTGTTTGTCTTGTAACCCATCAGATTTGTTGTTGTCTGAACAAGATTGTCCTCTTTCTTGATCCCCAAGGGAAGGTCACGTTCATCATCAATGAGAAGCTCAAGATCTTTGTGTAAGATCCCAATGAGAGACTTATACGTATCACAATCAGATTCTTTCTCGGTGGCGAAAGAGAGAAGACATCCTTCACACATGTGTTTGATCTCAGAGAGTTTCTTGTGGACATGGCAATAAGCAAGGGAAGAGACTTTCTTCTTGTGAGAGTCGCAGATCGATTCGTTGTAATAGAAATGAGGGTTCCTAGGGATGACAACGTGGTCGATTCTTGTGCAGAGGAGACAAGGAGGGTTGAGATCGAAGAATGTTGCGAATTGGTTTGATAGAAAGGCGAGAACGCCTTCGATGAAGAGGGCGGTGATGAGAATCCATTCAAGGACAATGTAGATGAGGTATGTAGGGAAAGATCCAAGTTCTTGTTCAACGAAGTTCTTGAAAGAGCGTTTAAACATGGTTGCTTGTAATAGAAGAAACAAGAACAATAAGAAACAGAACAATTGTATGTTGTTGTGAGATCAAAATTGGTCAATAAATCAACAAGAAACAGAGATCATGATCTCTCTGTCTTTTCTGATTTGTGTTTCTATTTATGGGTTGTGAGTGTCTAAAAAGACTGGATTAGACTGGAACAATGACAAGTTTAGAGATATAGATGTCAAGACAAGAACTTTACAACTATACAGGACCAAAACAGAGGACATGCCAACACACACATGAGTGCATGACATAAACATAGATATGTATATGATGTTGTTTTGAGTGGTTGGTTAATGAATGGGGGATCATGTTCTGTGATTGGAAGATTATTGCTTAATAAACAGGTAATGTACCCTCTAATCATCCCACACTAAAAATATATATTAAAAAGAATCTGGATTTTGATGGGACAAGAAAAAGCTCCATTATAATGGAGGGTAACCAATGACATGAGACATTATTGGAATCATTAAAGATAATGACATTATTCCAAGAACCCTACAACAACTTATCTCTCTGGGCATTAGATAGTATATAATATATAACCCTGAAACCCTCATGAATCACCAAGTATTGATAGAGATGGCCACCACATGAGAAACATAACGTTAATATAGTTTTATAAGTTTTGATATAGATCCACACGAATGACCAGATAAGTAGTATTACAACAACTTCCAAGCATGGAAGGAAAAAAAAAGATGATGATGATGAAACCCTAAAAGAAACAAACTTAGAAACTATTCTCCAAACTCCTCTGTCTATTATTCTTCTTTTTGACACAAGGTCTCTTCAGCCAAAATACATAGAAAATCTCAAGACCTATCTGTACAACAGAGAAACAAACAAGGTGTGTGTTGCAGATTTCAACCTTTTGGGATTTGCTCTAAGCGACTCCGACCGTGTTGAGATTAGATGAGGCTAGTGAGAGGTTGAGAGAGATAGGCTCAGGCCTTTCTTGAAAAGTATATGGGACCAGGTTGATGAGATTCCCATAGGGTTGAGTCCTTGATGCATTGTCAGTAGATGGAAAGACTTGCATAACCGGGTGTATAGAGAAGTTGTTGACTTCCTGTTGTGGTGTGTTCTCCTGCATAAGCATCTGATCTTCTTTCATGGGCATGACCTGATGATAAAACCAAACAAGATCTGTTTAGTTTTCACCATAGATTCTTGACCAACTAAACTAATAACTTAAGCACTTATATTCACTAGAGTTACCGTGTCAGTTGTCATGTCGAAAAGGCTAGATCTTCGCCGGCGACGGTTGAGATTACTTCGCCGGAGGAAGTATTTCTGAGCGTGACTAGCTACTTGTGTAGACGTCCTGGTCTTGACAAAGTTTTTAGATATTCCTTTCCAATCTCCTTTCCCTACTTTCTGGAGTCCAAGCAAGAACAGCTTGTGTTCTTCCTCTGTCCATGGAACTCCTGTTTCACAAAAACAAAGACATAAAAGACAAATCTATAACCATATAATCAGACAAAAGCATGTTTAGTTCTGTTTTAAAGATTAGAAAACAGATCGTATGATCCGAAACCTATACCTCGTTTCCTCTCGCGGCTAGAAGTTATCGGAACAGCGTCCTCCGCAGAGGCATAACCAGAGGAGGTTTTGTTCTTCTCATCCTCGGCGGCGATGATCTTTGGGATCTCCTCCGTATGCTCATATTCAGACAAGTTGTTCAAACTCACACTCTTTCTCATCGGATCAAGAACCACCCTGACACCAAACAGCATGATCTCTCCACTAACGTCGGCCATGTTATTCACCGGAGCTATGGTGTTTTCCTTCTTACAACGTTAAGGAATCAAAAAAGTACAGAGCCAAATGGTAATGGAGAATGGTGGTGTGTGGGTAGTAGATCTGTGCTTTGAGTTTTATAAGCCAAAAAACCACGTGGTTCTTTCTTTAAATTATTACATGTTGTAGTTGCTGATGATGTTACATAGGACACGTGTTCAATTTACATTCGTCTGTTATCGTCTCTCTTTCTTACCTGCCTGTCGCTCTAACTATTTTCAGTTGGATAGACTTTTTTATTTCTTTGCTGACTAGATATTATAGGTTCATTAAGGTCTCCAGCTATATATAATTTATTTTTCTTGGTTTTAGTTCAGATATCTTATCGTATAAATCAAAAGTTTTAAGATTATGTAAATTATTATGATAAAAATGTAGGGTTGGTAATGTACTATACGAATCTGGTCAACTCAATGTCCCTTCATAAGCGCATGCAACTTGGTGTTAGAAAAATAGTCAGCTTCTGAAATGATTCTGTACTCTCATTCTTATAATATCAAAGTTACAGCTAGATCATAGTACTTTATTTTATTAAAAAAAAAACTTTATCTTGTCTATCTATGAGTAGATCTTTAAAAAGACATCTGGAGAAATAATTTCTGAAAATTATAAACTTACAATAATATTAGGAACTAAACTTATACAGAGGGTAAAAATAGCAAAAATAATTTTATTTAACTAAATTTTTTGATAGTTTTAGTTGATCGTCAGATTGATTTCTAAAACGGTGTTAGGACCTATAAGGTGTTTGATCATCATACGTTGATCATTCACAACTGTAAGTCTGCAACATTAACTAAATAGGTAAATGATCACAAGCTAAAAAAGTAAAAAGTATACAAATAATTTTGGTAAATAGTTTTGGAAGACAGCAAAAACACACAAGGCACTAGCATCGGTTAGAAAGCAAAGACACCATTACTTTTATGCACACAGAGTGCAGACCTAAGAGTAGTGTGTAAAGCACTAAAAGAAGAGTTTTCTGTTCTCCTTTATTTTTCTTCTTTTTTTACCAATTTGGATGAGAAGCTTGCTGTGACTTTCCTAAATCAGAAAATAAGCATGAGAAAGAGAGAAAGAGAGAGAAAGCAGATGAATCAGATAGAAGGAGAATCTCTCACAACAACTAGTTTATTCTTTATCCTGGGTGGAGTTGTTGTGTTCCAATTTAAACACAGGCCACTGGGTCATTGGTGTGTAATAAGCTAGATTTGGAGATAGTGACAGACCATCATAGATGTGACAAGCAAACACTAGAGATATATTACAGCAGCATTTAGCTTCATAGTAGTAACCAGGAAAAAAAGAGAGGAATTGATAACAAGAAATCTATGGCTGCAAAATCATGGGTCTGTCTAACAATTCCATCAAAAGTTTAGTTGCCTACTTACTTTGACATTTTGTAGCTTTGCTTCTGCATATAAACTAAGACGACCATTTATCTTCCACTTTAGCCTCCTCTGTCCATCAGAAGCTGACACTACTGCTTGGCACGACAACATATTATCATGGACGTGGAGTGCAGGTGAAGAGGCCTTTGGTTGCTGGAAACTGGCAACAGAAATTACGCGCACCCGTTAAGCTGGGCTTCCTGCTAGTTCTTTTTTCATCTTAGTTTTTCTTTGGGAAGGGTTACTGCCGCTGTGGTTTGTCTCACTGGTTGCTGAAGTTCTTGTTCCCGCAGCAAAAATTGGCGAGTTTGTTAAAGCGACTAGGTTACTTTTTTGGGACTCTTCTGAAGTTGGTTCTTGATTAGACAGCAACTGCTTGAGCTGGGATCGCTGGCACATAATGCGACCTCCGTTCCATCCAGTGAAGGAAAATGACGACGAGACATGATCCTGCAAGAAGGAGAAAGCAGCTTTCGTGATGGGAGATTCTCTTGCAGCAGAGCTTTTCTCCAGTTGTCCTCGTCTGCAAGTAATAGAAAGTTATAAAAGACATGATCAAACACACAAAGCTCGGAAGCATCCTGCAATGAGCTAGCCAGCATCGAAGTACTTACACTGAAACAACAACAGCTAATTGAGGAAGATCCTGTCCCTTTACAAGCAAATCACTTAGATCATTCAGCCAAATAGACAGCGCCGTGTACATGCCACCCTCTGACATTCTGTAGAACATCGAAAACCAGAATAATTAGATTGACTGGTACTCGACCATTTCCTATAGTTCAAACGACACCAGCTTAGGGATCTTAACCTACCTATGCACATCAACAGACCACACAAGTTTGTTTTTCCGGAATAACTCAGGGAAAATTCCACGTTTTGTTGCCTCATTGAGAACCCTTGCAGCTCGCTCTTTCTGGCCCAGCCACCACAAAGCATCTAGAAGAGCATTGTAAAACCTTATTCCCAAACCACATCCTTCTGAATTGAGTTTGTCTAAGACATATTCCACTATCTGCCAATTTGAGTCATCATCATAATCTCCCTTGATCATTTGCCCGATAACTTGATGAATATTTGATACTCTATTTGAAAGCATCTCCTCCAGTAACTCATTGGCATCGTCCCACCTGAAAACAAAAATGGAAGACGCAAGTTATTTGCAAGAAAATCAAAAAGGGTGCTATATCACACTAGCATGCCCCTCCAATGCCTGCCCAAGTAGGAACACAATGCAACTGGAAGAGCAAAATGCTATGACGATGGAATAATCAATCATTCTGGCGAAGATATTAACAGTTTAGTAACATGGCTCATGGATTGATACACAGGGATGTGAGTGTAACCAAACATCAAAATCCTACGATGAAATGTATTTGAAGCTGTAATTTTTTGGGTATTTGTCTTGGTCTAAACTCTAAAGCTCAGAGTAGTTATGGCTGAGTCATGAGCTTGCAACCACCATGTAAATTCTGCAATTGCCAACTGGATGCATCCAGTGGGAATTGACGAAACTACAAGACTTACCACACTTGATTTATTTGTTATCCTTTTCATTTATTTGAGTGACTATTATACTTAAAGACTTATTTATGAATAGGCTATAAGAATAACAGGAAAGACAACATAAGATAGAGCGTGGTACTGGTGAAGGCACTAACCTCTCCGTTTTTCCATAAACAGATAGCATCATACAGTAGCACATGATACTGGGTAGTATATCAGAAGCTTTCATCTCCTCAAACTGCTCCCTGCACTCATCAACAAGTCGCGCACAAGAATACACACTTAACACAGCCTCAAGCGTCCTTTCATCAGGATCACATCTTGACTTCTCCATATCTACATATGTCTTCACAGCCTCTTCAAATTTGCCTCCTTGCTTGTAGGCTTCTATTGTCGCATTGAAAGTATCTCTATTCCTGGGAATACCAGAATTCACCAACCTAGTCAAAATCACCTCTGACTCCTTGAACAGTCCACCCCTTGCAAAAGAATATAACAGTGAGTGGAATGTTTCAATAGTTGGATTGCTTCCCACTTCATGCATGGTGTTAAAAGCAACAAGTGCTTCTTCATATAAAGCAGCCTGCCCAAAAGCTTCAATAACCCCAGTGTACGCCTTGGAACTTGGCACCACATCCTTAGCTGTCATATATTGCAAAATCTTCCTAGCATCTTCGTGGAGTCCTCCCTTCCCACAAGCAAATATTATACCCTCATAAGTCTCCATGTCAGGTTCAATACTCTCCTCCACCATGTCATGGAACAAAGTTACCACCTCCTTGAAATACCCACCTTCCCCGAAAACTTCAATCAAAATGTTGTATGTAGCAGCATCAGGATCTGTATTGCTAGATTTCATCTCGAGAAAAAGCTGCCTAACATCATCGTACCTCCCACTCTGTCCAAACAGATTCAGCAAAACACTATATGTATTCGCGTTCGGCGTACACCCTGCCGCCTGCATCTGATGAAACACACCCATCGCCTCCTTAATAGACCCAGACTTAGCATATGCCTCTAACAACACATTATACGAAGTGATATCCGGCAAACTTCCCCCTGAAGCCATCTCACTTAATAAATTAGACACTTTCTCCAACCTGCCTAACTTCCCAAACGTCTCAACGAGATGACTGTAAGTCGTTAAATCCGGAACTACCCCACCATCATTCATAGTCCTGAACACCATTTCAGCCTCATCACCTAACCCTCTAATGGCACAAGCACTAAGCAGCGTGTTATACGTCACGATATCAGGTTGTATCCCCTCATGTCTCATCTCTGCAAACAAACCTAACAAACCTTCCCAATCTAAACCACCTCTAGCACACGCATTAATCACTGTATTATAAGTCAAGATACTAGGCGATATCTTCTCGTTCTTCATCCTATCAAGAAGCTCAAGGGAAGTCTCGTACCGTCCGTTTCTACCATAAGCATTAATCAAAGCCGTGTAAGAGAACACACTCCGCGCAACACCTTGACTAGGCATCTCCTCGAACACCTCAAGGCACTTGTCAAGTAAACCTTCTCTTCCGAGTAAAGAGATCATAATGGTGTAGATATGCTCGTTAGGTTTACACCAAATCTGCCGTTGCATATACTTGAAGAGGCGGAGAGATCTCTGCCAATCGCCGCGGCCGGCGAACTCCTTGAAGACGAGCGCGAAGTCGTTTAGGGAGAGCTTGTTTTTGAATATGTCGAGGCACCTCGCGATGCTGCCGCGTGGCGGGAGGCTGCTGAGTTTGTTGATTAGGGACTCGACGTCGTAGCTGTACTTGCCTTTCTCAACGGAGACGGAGGGGTTTCCGAGGACGAGATCCTTCGTCTTCGCGTGGATTTTCGCGACGGGGGATGGTTTTTTCGCGCCGGAGAGGAAGGTGAGACGGTTGGGGATGGGGAATCGGCGGTTTCCGGTGAAGGTGGAGTTCTGGATGAGGAAGGAGAGGTGGTGTGAGTTTGGATTCGGAATCGCGAGGTTCATTTCGAACTCTGTTGTGTTGCTCGGAGATTCAAGTAACCACTAGCTATATAGAGAAGACGCGAAGGTACTAGAGATTTTTGAAGATGATTTTCTCAACGCAGAAGAGTTTCTCTCGGTGAAATGGCGGAAGAATGGAAGAAGAGGGAGGGCTTGAAGAAGACACGTGGATTCTTATTGTGGATAACAGTCTCCAGGAACCAATCCGGTTATTACTCGGTTTATATAATGCCTGCCGGTTTAAATTTGGTTAGATCGAAATTCGGTTGGACGAAATTTGGCGCTTAAGTATCCACGAGAAAAATATTATTTAACCCATAATTCATCTTATTATAAGTTATGAAAAATTCTATTAGAACCAGTAATTCTTTTTAGTTTATGATAATTCATGATTCTACTTGCACAATACTGAACCCTTTTATAAAATTGGTATATGACGATTTTACTTAAATCATTCTAAAAATTTGATATAAATACTTTTTAATTAATTTGTATAATTATTAATAAATAGTATTTGAATTCGAAATATAGTAGTATAAAATATATTAATATATTTTTAGTCGATCAATTGGACGAAAACCTTTAAAAAGACATATTGTTGTTTTTACTCTTGATTATAAACCTTTTTATATTTTTTCTTCCGTTAATTTTATTTTTGATAACTTACTCTTCGAGAGGATGCTCTTATTAGAGAGCAAATGATATTTAACATATACTAAAATATCACATTCCAACCCAAAATATTTACATTTGTATTTACTTGTACTTAGTTGATGACGCAGTAAATTGTTGGGTGTTGTCAGGTGAAAATAGAGGGTTGAAAAATCAAACGTTGCTATAGTGCATGTCATAAAATTTTAATGAGGTAATAAATTGAAGCATGGGTAAGTAAAAACATACATAAAATAGCAATCGCCTAAAATGTGAAAAGGGAAAGCGATTACGAATAGATTGGCGCAAAAAACGGGAAACCGCACCGCCGTTTGCAGTTTACAAAAGCAGAGGGGCTGACGTGGACGTTTACGTGGCGTTTGAGTAATAAAGCGGACTTGTCATGGGCATATACGTCATTTCATACTTTCTGTTCCTAACAGACAGACGCTTCAAGTAAAAGAAAAAAAAAAGAACCAACCTTTTTCGCCTTTCTTTCTTCTTAGCGAGTCTTCGACCTTGGTCGGAAAAACAAAATCATAATCGCTTCTCCGCAACCACATTATCGGCTCTAATGGACGACTCCGAGGTATAATTACCTCTTCACCCCTCAATCTCCTCCCTCTCTCGAGCTCCTTCTTTCGATTCCTGTGTTTTTTTAGTTTTCTCGTTAAGTTTCGTCATGTTTCTTCGAGGGCCGTGTTTTCGTCTTGTCAGACATAGCTTTGTTTCTTGGTCTAAGCTCCGTGTGTGGCTGATTTTCTTTGTGGGTTTGCGATGATTTTGACAGACCTTAGCGGCGTTGAAGAGAGCATACGCAGATACGATACTGAACACGACGAAGGAGGCGGCGGCGCGTGTGTTGTGTTCTGAGAAGAAGACGCGTATGTATCAGCAAGAGATTAAGACGGTTAGAGATGAAGCTGTTAATACGTTGCTTAGGCTTAAACATATGTATGATTCCAAGGTACAGCTAACTGTGTAGACCTTTTCTTAATTCTCATTCTTTTTGTTCGTTTCTGTGTTCTTGTTTGGTTTCTGCCGGATTATGTTTGTGGAGTTAAAGAAGGTGATTGATTCTCTTCGTCTCCGAGCTCATTGAGCAGCATTGCATGATGATCTTGAGTGTTTTGTGGAGTTCATCCTTTGGTGTTTTCTTCTTTTGTTGCTTAATGTGAGATGGATTTTGAAAACAAGTTTCTTAGCCTTGCTTACATGGTTTTGATGCATAGTCAATATTGGCTATCTGTGTTTCATTGCGTTTATTCAGTCCAATGTTTTTACACTTTGAGCTTGTGACTATGTATGTAAAAAAAACAATTTGAGGAGATTGAGCTGTATTCTTCTTCCACTGACTATAGTTCATGAAACTTAAAGCTGATTGTACTAAAAGTCCAGTAAAACCAATTAAGTAGCTTAGCGTCAAGAAGATCTTAGCAACATGTTCTGAATCCACCACTCATTTGAATAGATTCTTTTACAATGTTTTGTTAGTGAGGCTTACACAAATTGTTTGGCATATACTTCTTATTTCAGTGTGCAATTTTTAAGTGAAAGGTGTATCAATGTAGGGATAGAGCTGTTTTGTGGCTGGCTTTGCATTTGCTCCTCAACTCTAATTTCAAAGAACCTCTTTGTGGCTTTGTAGGTTAAGGAGACAGAGGTGATGTCCTTGAAGCAGCAACAAAAGGTTGAGGAACTTGAAGCTCAGCTTGGAGAAGCTGAAGATATTGTTGGAGAGCTGAGGATGGAACTGCGAGCACTTCACGATGAACTCGATAAAGTTACTAATGGTCAGACATCATATCTTACAGGTGATCATCAGGAAGTCTCTTGTCGGAGAAACAATGACGTGGCAGGTTCTGTAGTGCCTGAGGTTTCTAGCAGTCAGGAGCGAACAGGAGCTGTCCCAGTTGAACAAAGTGGATCGGTGGTGGCTAACGGGATAACAAATCCATATTTGACTCGCATTAATAGTATGAAACGGTGTTCTTCTAAAGATAACATGGATCGTTGTCACCACACTCTTCCGTCCATACTTACCAAACGCAGGGAAGTTGAAGGATATGCTCAGATGATCCACTCAGTAGATAAGAGGTTGGCTAATAGAGATGGAGAAGACCCAATGGTGTCTCAAAACACTTCTCAAAAGGCTTTTGACACTCCAATACCATTGATAACATCTCCAAAGGGAGATGAACAGAACAGAAAGTCTGTGATTGTGATTGGCGAAGCACAGACAATGAAGGACGGAAAAGAGAGCTGTGAGAATATGGATGTTTTGGCATCTCCTTCGTGTGAAGAAACTCCAGTTTTGACTGCTAGTAAGAACAGGTGTATTAAGTACACATTTAAGAGGAAGAGAAAGAAGGAGGCTTTAAGCAATCTTGAAGGAGATTCCACCTTTGAGGAGAGTATAAACAAGAAACAGAAGACTGGGGAGAAAGACGATGGTTATTTGGAATCTCTGAAGCCTAGCTTCACCGGTGAATCATCTCGGGATAGTCTATGCGTAGCACAGGTGGCTCGGCAGGTTAGTAAATATTAGCAATGCATCTAGTTCTCTATATTCATACTAAGTTTATTGTTGTTTCTTGAGAACTTGTCGTGTAAGTGTTTGGTCTGAAAGCTGATTTTTCACTAGTTATGCCCCTTGAATGTTGTATTTTCGGTACATTTGGTGTGGTGGTTTGCTAACTTTCTCAGGCGTAATTGTTCTGTTTTATTGGCTGCAGCTTGAACCATTCTCGAAGAAGAATGGTTTTGCAGCAGAACTAGTCAACCAGTAGGATCCTCCCTCGGCTCGCAAGTAACCTCCAAGTCCTAATCATCAGCTGCAGCTTATCTGTCCTTGGTTGATCGCTAGCGTTAGTAGTAAAGTATTCGCTTAATATCTAAAACGTTACAGTTTGAGTCAAAGTAAAGTTTATGTGATAAGGATAGATGGAAACTCTAAATTCTTACGCCTGGATTGGGTCCAAAAGGTATCATCATTGTATGATATCTCAAAACCATTTCATGTTTACTTATATGTAAAAAATCTAACGAAGAAGTCTTTATCCTTTGTCACTTGGTCAAAGTTATTTATGGAAACATGGACTGAGACGATGGACCAGCATCTGCTCAAAAAGGCAACCTTTATGTGACTTTGTCATCAGTCGTCTGTTTTTAAACTTAGTGAACAATTGACCATTCAAAATTACACAAAAAGAGATCATTTCTTTCCCGTGCTGTAATTACTCTAGTCAAATATTTAGATTCAAGTTTTATTAATTATAGACTCAATAGTAGTTGCTAGTTCTAATTTTTAAATATATATATATATATATATAGTGCTATTCTTACAAAATTTAATACTTTAATTTACAACTCTTTAGTTAAAACGAAATAAAAAAAATCCATTATCATAAAATAATATGTATTATGATTTAAGAAAACTTTGCTTATGTCTAAGAAATCCAAAATCTATGAAATCAATATAGGAATCACAAAACCTTAAATTGACCAAAAAAAATTGTTGAATTATATACTACTAATATATCTGAAGAACTTCCTATTTATGGTAGTAATGCATTATTTGATTAAAAAATTATTCACATATACTGAAAATGTGTTCATATTTAGTACATAGCAATTAGACCAAAATATATACGTGTTGCTATACATGGTCACCATTCAAAATGTATTCCATTTTTTTTGCTAGTTTTGTTTATGGTAACAAAAAATTATTTTATGGAAAAGTTGAATATATATATATGCCTTGCAGTCCAAGGTTGATACTCATTACTCCAGCGACTCGACGTCGTTTTAGCCATAACAACGACCAATCAAAAAACAACAGGGGTATGGTGGTAATTTAAGTGAAAAAGCATAACCGGATTTATATACACACAGAGAGGCTTGGGTTCTTCGGAGAGTGAGAAATAAAAGGAACGTTGCAGAGCAGTTTCCGATTCTTCCCATCTCTCTCTCTTCCTCTCCGATTAGGGTTTGCTTCTCTCTTCTACATTACTCCGTGTGAGCGTGAGTGTCTTTCTTGAGATTGCTTCGAAGTTATGGTTGCTGATTCGGTCACAGATTCTCAACTGTTCCATGAGTCTCCGGTTTCGAGAGATTCCGTCAAGAAACGGAAGGTGAGCTTTCTCCGATTCGAATCCGTTCGTCTCTTGTATCGATTAACGATGGATAGATCTCAGATTCATACTGATCGTAGTTTCGTTGTGATTGTGGAAACTCTTGTTGATGGAATCGTCATGGATGTGTATAACGTATGCCGTTTGTAATGTTATGTATACGTTGAATCTGTGTTTGCAGGCGAATTGGTTTTGGAAGCTGAAGCAGTGGAAGATTGATGCTCGTCGCAGGCAATGGATTTATCAATGTATAACATCTTTTCTTTTTTAGTTTTTTTAATCAATTTTTGTGAATGTTGATGATGACTTTGTTTGGTCAGGGAAGAGAGCAAACGTAGGTGAAGTAGGTTTGAGATCTTTGCGTGAGAAACTGACTGAGAGAAAAACAGTTAGTGACAGAGTTTCTTACCTTGAATCTTGGAGTATTGATGATCATGATGGTCTACGATGCTATGATGATGATGATAGTGATGACGATGAAGATGAGAATGATCTGTCTGCTAGTAGCCCCACGAGTGTTCTCAAGAACAAAGATTCCGATAGTAATAAGAGTGTGCATGACTGCTTCTGCTGTTCTAAGCAGATCACTGAGGAAGAGGAAGAGGCTTTTGATGATGCGTTTGATAACTGGGAAGATTTTAGCGATGCATTGAACAGCTTTGAGAGCGACGTGCCTTTACAGCATGAAGATAGCCAGAGGAAGAAGTCTTCTCCTACTGGAAAGCTCAAGTGCAAGCAAGAACCTTCACCTGAGAAGGCGGTTCATCACAGAGTCAGTAGAAAGAACAATAAGCAAGAAGCTTCACCAGAGAAGGCGATTCATAATAATGCAACAAATAGAAAGAAGAATAAGAAGAAGTCTGATCAGAAGGAAGAAGGTGGTGGTGATGAGATAAGTGAATGTCCTATCTGCTCTGAAGAGATGGATGCAACGGATCTAAGTTTCTTACCATGTCCTTGTGGGTTTCGGCTATGTCTCTTCTGCCATAAACAGATCAATGAAAATGATGGACGTTGCCCAGCTTGCAGGAATAAGTATGAGCAGATAAGCAGTAACAGCAGTGGAGAAGTTAGTTTCCAGCAACGTGGCCGTGGCACAGCTCGCTTGTCTCCATCGTTTAAAGGACTTGATATAGCTTAAGAGAGAAAGATGGAGAGTTTTCATGAAACGTTGATATGACTTTTTACTTTTTTTGTTTGACCTTAGCATCTCATCAGGAACAAGAGTTTTGTTTAGAATATCATCTCAGGAATAAAAGAGTGTGAATTGGTTTGCGAATGCAACTATTAGAAGCTGCATACTTATTGTAAGATTCAGTCTCATCACATTCTTTACATTACACAACAGTTTTATGACTGGTTACATTGTAAAACTCCTGAAGACATGATTATGGTGGCTTCCCCCACTGTCATCATTCATCTCAGCTTAGAAGATAACCGGCAGGACTCTTCTAGGAAGCTTGTGGACACTATAGTCTCTCGTAAACAAGTTTCTCAGACTGCAGAAGGAACCAAGAACAAAGAAAACAATCATGACTTGTAATGAGACAGTGTTACTATTTGTTGATGTGCTCATACCTTAATGAGCATATCTGTTGGTAACCAAGCGGGTGCGGTCGGGATACCAACCCATCCAACCTAATATCTCCAAAAATTCAATATCTCACTTTATGGCTAATGAAGAGAATAAACAGTTTGTGAGGAAACCAACTCACAAGTGCATACTCTCCTGTCTCAAAGACACGAAGGTCCAGGACCTGCAAGATTTAGCAAGACTGAGATAAACTTGTTGGCAAAAAAGAGATTGAATTCATGTTATATACCTCGCCGCGATCTTCATAGATGTAATCTAGTCCTTTGTAGAAAGGAGGATGACCAACTGATAAGTACTGTGATCACAACAAATGAATCAGAAACAGGATTTCAAAGTTCAAAAACAGAGAAAATTTTGGACCGTACATTGATGCTGTTGAGGTACTTCTCCTTGTCTACACGAACGATTTGACCCTTCTTCACTGTTCAAAGATTCAAAAGAAATATCAAATTCATGTTATTGGATTCAACATTTGAAACATAAGTGAGGAAACTGACTCGAGTAAACCGGTTTCTTGGGAAGAGTTTTAGGGGTTTTGGTTGAAGCTGGTGATGCTCCCCATCGGATTTAGTCTGTGTGCTCTGTTTCTTTCTCTGCCTCTGCTTTGACTCTGAACTGAGACTGAGATCGAAGAGGGAGTCTTCTAGAAGAAAGTGGACGAGAAGAGGAGATTGTGGAAAGAGAAGAAAGCTGAGACAGAGTCGCTGAGAAAGCCATTGGAGAGAGACCACCAATAAATTTTCTGTGAGTTTAGAGTTTGGGATAAGACCGCAATGGCCTCTTTTTAAGTCTCAACGGTCTTAAAACGACATAAGTGAGCCAATCATAAGATGCCACGTAAGTGACACAAACATGTTTCCTCTGCTTTAGGATTATGTTTTATTATAAGTGGTTCATGTATATCTATCTCCACTAAAGTTAATTTTATATAGTTTTTCTCGTCTGTGTTTGATATTTTTTTATGAAATACAAGTGAACTCGTGTATGGATGGCATGGAAGATTAATCATATAAAAATCGTTCCACCTACTCTAGATTGAAACTTGCATATACCAAAACAAATAGCTTATCAAACCAAATCGTATAATACAGAAACCAAGAAAAAAGAGAAGTTTTAGCTCAATAATGAACTCTAGATTCTAATTTTCATCCTTTTGGAAGATTGAATGTCATAGTCCGGAGAGGAGACAACACGAGACGATGAAGATGAATCAATGTTGTTTTGAAGGGTTCTCTGAGGACAAAGGTTACTGTTTTTTTCTTCTTCTTCTTCAGCTTCACCACATCTCATTATAAGTTTCTTTAGCCGCTTCACATCTGCTAATTTCACAGGTTTGAGCAGAAAAGCCTCTGCTCCTTCCGTCATGCATCTGCATACAAAAGTTCTCTAAAAGTCAAATGAGAATTATTGTATCATAATTAACATACAACCACTTACTGTTGTATACGGGGTTGTATGTTCTCAGACGACATTATGACTACTGGTATTTCTCTAAGTACAGATGACTCCTGGTTTAGAACATATACAACCCAGTTTGTGTAAGTAGACCTCATCCAAAACTTGTAGATAACATAGAATTACAAAAGATTAGGAAAAAAAAATATATACTTTGATCTTCTTGAGTAGTTCATATCCTGTTAGTCCAGGCATAGAGTAATCTGTCACTATCAAGTTCACCTTCAATTCCTGTAATCATTTCAAGAACTGTTCTTATAAACCGCATCAAAACAAAACCCTTAATGATACACAAAGGCTCAAAAAACTGATCTCTTTTATACATAGGTTGAATCTTGTGACCATGATTGTTTCAAATAGTAAATTTCTTGGGACTTAAACCACCACATACAAAGAAACAGAACCTTAAGAGCAGAAGATCCTGTGTCTCCATCTAGACCAAGATACTGAAGAGCCCTTGTCCCACTCTCTACAGTCGTCACTGTATAATATAAAACCAAAACCCATAAATTTTCTATCCAAAACCGAATCAGAGACCATGCAAAAGAAAGAGAAATGAGATATTATTACCTTTACAAGAAGAGATCCTAAGCAATCTCTCAATAACCTTACGATCTACAAAGCTATCATCCACAGCAAGAACATGCAACTCCGAGAAAGAGGAAGAAGATAAACCTCCTAGTGCCATTGTTGTCTCTTGAGGAAATTGAGAAGTGTTGTTGATATTTAACGTCAAAGAAGGGCACAAAACTCAATGTGACAGACAAAACAAGGAGTTACATAAATAAGAGAGAGAGTGGCGGTGAAGGATTTTAAAACAGAGAATCTACAGGATCGGATTTTGTTTGTGAAGAGAATCTAATAAATCTATGAATGTGATGTGTTCATGTGTTGTCAGATAACGTAATCTTGTGTGATCACGGTCAAAAATCTTTTTTGAGGGACCTTTTTACAATCTCTTTGTCTGCTCTATTCTCTCTTATCTGACAACGACAACTCTCCTACTGTAGTCAGTCAGTAAATTTACAAACTACTGTAGTATTAATTACTTTTAAACCCTGTCTTTTCTATTAACGTTTGATGAGTAATTACTAATGTGTGTTTATGTCTTGATAAGCTAAACACATTAATGTCATTATCTTATCGGGGCTCTCTCTATAAGACTTTTTTTCTCTCCATTCGATAACAGTGTCCTCTTCTACATAACTACTGCAAAATCTTCTACAGGTAGCGTATAATACTTGCTTTTACTTACCCTTTTCTCTTAAAGCATTTTTAAAAAATTCATAACATTATTACACAATATATTCTTGGATCAAAATCTTGACAGAAAGATGATTTTTTTTATAGGATGTCTCCATTGCACAGTTTGTGACTCATTGAGAAGGAACATCTAAACCCTTCACTAGCTGGATCAGCCACTTTAAATGAACAACTATTTCAGTAGATATGCATTTACATGCGTTGGACCTTGAAACAGAAAAAAAGAGAGGTTGTATCGGGTATGTAGATCCTATCACTTGAAACTTCGGGTGGAGTTTGAAATTTTGAAAAACTTAATAACTATTTCAGTAATTTTCGGAATTTACTAGTAGTCGTCACTGGTCACTGAAACTAAAACCAGTCACGTGAGGAACCAAAACAAAAATAAACCGAACCCAATCGATGAATCGTCTCTTTACCAAACTGCTCTCTACTTCCGCCGCCGCCGCCAATCTAAAACCACCACCGCCAGATTCCGCCGCCATCTCCAAACTCATCCTCTCTTCTCCCACAACAACACTCCAATCTCCACTCTCCCCCAAAACCGCATGGACACCAGACCTCGTGAACTCAATCCTCAAACGCCTCTGGAACCACGGCCCAAAGGCCCTCGACTTCTTCCACCTCCTCGACCGTCACCACCACAATTACATCCACTCCTCCTCCTCCTTCAACCTCGCGATCGACATCGCCGCTCGTCTCCACCTCCACACCACCGTCTGGTCCTTAATCCGCCGCATGCGCTCTCTCCGCATCGGTCCGTCCCCCAAAACCTTCGCGATCGTCGCCGAGAGGTACGCTTCCGCCGGGAAACCCGATAAAGCGGTGAATCTCTTCCTCAACATGCACGAACACGGTTGTTTCCAGGATCTAGCTTCGTTCAACACGATTCTTGATGTGCTATGTAAATCCAAACGCGTAGAGAAAGCTTATGAGCTCTTTAGGGATCTTAGAGGAAGGTTTAGTGCTGATGTGGTGACGTACAATGTGATTGTTAACGGTTGGTGTTTGATCAAACGAACTCCTAAGGCTTTGGAAGTGTTGAAGGAGATGGTTGAGAGAGGGATAAACCCTAATCTCACCACTTACAACACAATGCTCAAAGGCTTTTTCAGAGCAGGGCAGGTAAGACAGGGGTGGGAGTTTTTCTTGGAGATGAAGAAACGTAAGTGTGGTATCGATGTTGTTACCTATACAACAGTGGTACACGGGCTTGGTGTCGCTGGGGAGGTGAAGAGAGCTAAGAATGTGTTTGATGAGATGATTAGAGAAGGAGTTCTTCCTTCTGTAGCCACACACAATGCTTTGATCCAGGTTTTGTGTAAGAAAGATAGCGTGGAGAACGCGGTTTTGATGTTTGAGGAGATGTTGAGGAAAGGTTATGAACCGAATGTGACGACTTATAATGTGTTGATAAGAGGGTTGTTTCACGCTGGGGAGTTTACTCGAGGAGAGGAGTTGATGCGGAGGATGGAGAAGGAAGGGTGTGAGCCGAACTTCCAGACGTATAATATGATGATACGGTATTATTCAGAGTGCAGTGAGGTTGAGAAAGCGTTGGGGTTGTTTGAGAAGATGGGGAGTGGGGACTTGCTTGCCGAACTTGGATACTTATAATATACTGATAAGTGGAATGTTTGTGAGGAAAAGATCGGAAGATATGGTGGTGGCTGGTAAACTATTGCTTGAGATGGTTGAGAGAGGGTTTGTACCACGGAAATTCATTTTTAATCGAGTTCTGAACGGGCTTCTTTTGACAGGGAATCAAGCTTTCGCAAAGGACATCTTGAGGTCGCAGAGTAAATCTGGTAGCCGGCTTACCAAGAAATTCAGACTATGAATCTCTTATCTCCACGAGAAAGGGAAGAACATGGCATTTAAGATAGTGCAGATCGATTGGACCAGGAAAGATATTGATACACTTTTGGAAGAGCTTCATGGGATAGAGCAAGAGCAGTGTATTAAAACTGCCAAACTACACAATTGCTTTATTATCATGGGCCAAAAATTCAGTGCGTTTTACAGTGGATGTGTCTATGGATGATGGAATCTGATACAAAGTTGGCAATTTTGATGTAAATAAATGATTCATGTGTATTACTTCCAAAATACTTGCTCCTGTGATTCTTCAGTACACAGGGACATGGTATGGATCCACAGGGTTGGTTCCTTTCTTCAGTTACAAGATGATCTCGTCTTGAACACTGACGTTGAGTGTCTTATTTGGAAGAACAATACTGCTGGTCACCACAACCTCGTCTTCAACTGCAACCGAGTCTCCTGAAACCATCATGTTTCAGGTTAGTTCTCTGTCTATAGAGGGATTTTACTGTGTTTATGTGAAGAGAAGGTTAGGATAAAAACAGTTTACCCAGAATTGTAACTCCGAGTTTGGAGTTGTAGACTCCCTCAGCCTGTGATCGACAAAGTATAGCTTCAGGTTCATGAGTGCAAAGGACACCAAAAAGAAACGTATTTAAAGGTTAAACACTTAAGAGATGAGCAGAAGAGAGAAACATGCCTGGACACGGGACCATCTACCGATAGAAGATTTCCACCCAACAATTGCGTTAGTCACCACCGCATTTTCCTGGGCAAACAGTCACTGAAGAGTTAATCACGAGAAACTTTACTCGTTCTTCTATAGTCTCTGATGTGAGAAGACGTTACCATTATCTCAACGTCATCAAGGATGATACAGCTAATAAGCCTGACACCCGGTCCAACACGAGCATTTGCAGAGATTGAGACGTTGGGACCAATCTGTTAATAGCCAAAACAAGATTTCTTTGTGACAAAAGTGGAATAATAAGAAGTTGCTTCAACAAGTTACAAAACCGAAAGGTAACTTACCTTTGCAGTTGGGTGTACTTTTGCAGAAGGATGTATGAAAACATCACCAATCACTATGGCACTCTTTGTTCCATCCCCACTAGCCAACACTTGTGGTGACGTCAACCTGAATTGAGAAAGATAGAGTCCCGAGCACCTCAGCGACATTCTGCGCAAAAGTCAACTCACAAGTCAGAGACATAGACACTTGAATCCTGTTTCAGCTGCTGTTTCTCCATGCAGATTAAAAGAAATGGGTGAAAACACAAGGCATACCCAGGAGATTTAATTTGCTCCCAGAAATCCATAGTCTCGTAAGTATATAGCTGCTTTTTCCCAGCCAGAGGTGAAAGGATGTCTTGATCCAGTCTTACAAAATCCGTGGAGTTCCTGTTTGAAAGAAGTTGAAACATATGGTTTTAAGAAGATGATCCAAAGGTTATTTCAGTCAATGTATGAAGAGACAATGGAGAAACCTTGTTGCCGGTTGAAGAGCTTCGACACTGGAAACACGTCTCAGAGTTGCTAAGACAAACAAAAGGAACAAGAAACAGAGGACATACATGAGAGAGGCTTTGAGGACAACACACTATGTTGTAAAATCTTTTTTACTGATTTTACCTGTATCTTTCCTTTGAGAAGAAACATCTCTTATGGCAGTGAAAATGTCAGGTGTAAATACATAAACACCACAGTTAATACGGTCACTGACCTGTGTTTCCAAGAGTAAATGAAACATTTAGAATCAAAACTTGAATATGCTAAAGAGTTTTGAGTCATGTCAGTGATATGTACATACAAAAGTTTCAGGTTTCTCAGTGTAATGAAGCAGCTCATTAGTAACTGGATCTGCAACCAGTTCTCCAAACTGGCTGGCTGATTCAGGAGACACCTAAAAACGAAAACACAGAATCAGCTTTGGTAAAATCAGACCAGAAACGAAAACAAGACTCATCTTATGCTCAAATCGCATACCTTGATTACAAGAAGAGTTCCAATCCCACCATATTTTTGGTGAGCCTCTGTGTAATAAAGAAGGTATCAAGATCAAGAAGGATCTTCAAAACCAAAAAATGAATCTGAACAAGATGTCGAGCTCAGAAAGAAGTACATACCGAGCATTTCTGGCAAGGGGAAACTGCAGCAAACATCACAGTTAAGCAGGAAGATATGAGACTGCAAGGAAATAGACAAAAGAACGTTAGATGTGAAGAAGAAACATTCAGAGTTCATAGAACAACTGAGCAGAGGAATGATTTCATATAAACTAGATATCTAACCGGGTTATCTTCCATAATTAGATTTCTAAAGTGATACAGCCCACCAGCTGAACCATGTGGCCTGTCTTCTCTCAGATATCTAATATGCACAAACCCAAACAAACAAAGCAGAGAAAAAACAGAGAACAAAAATCAAAGCTACATAGATGAGGCATTGTTAATGCAAAAAGGAGGAGAGGTTTTATCAAAACCTGACGGGAACTTTGAGTTCATTGGAAATGGCAGAGACATAAAGTGCAAACTCCCTTTCCTCATAGAAACCAACAAGATATATTTGAGCTAAGTTTGGAATCTGCAGACAACAAACGATTAGCATCATCATCATCCATTGATCTGAATTGGAGTGAAGAAACGTACCCTTTTACAAGCTGAAATTGGATGATGCACCATTGGCTGTCCCGCGATAGGAAACAGAGGCTTTGGTATATTCAAGGACAATGGTCGGAATCTAGTACCTGTGGATTCAAAGATTCAAACAAAAACAGAACATATAATCATTCAGACCAGAATTGTTGGTGGATACATAATGTATTGGATGTGCTCAAAACACACACAAATCTGAATCTAACGTATTCGTTTAAGATGGAACGAGAAGGAGAAAAGCGAACATCTTTTGGGCAATTTACCTTTGGTCGGACCACCGACCATGATCACAGCCACCACTTTCTCATCCATTGAGCTCCCCATTTCCAGACAAGAACACAGATCTCTAAGCAGACACCCAGAAAGCCACTAACTTCACAAATGTTGGGTCACGCAGAAAAGAGGATTCAGACAGATAACTTTTTTTTAAAAAAATTGTCTTTTTCAGAGTGTTTAATGGGTCAGAGAAATTGACAAGAAAGGAGATGTTTTTAAGAAGATGAAATGGAAAGTGTCAGTAGTAAGTTGTGGTTATGGATAGAGATCTAATGCGTCACACTCACTCACCACCATTAACCTCTTTCCTTTTAAAGGATAAGCGCTAGAAAATCTCCACGCACACACACACACACCTCTCCTCTTTGTTTGTTTGTTTTTTTTTCTAGCTATAAAAAAATGCCTTTACTCTCGTTGGATCTCTCAAAAAACTCTTCTTTTTTCTAATCAAGTCTGGATTTTGTATTTAAATGCCACGTGAGTTTTTTACTTTGCTGTGGCTTGAAGGTGACATAAAATGGTATTGCTTAAGATGGTGCCTCAATGGTTTGACCTTTTTTGCAACAACAAACGAATCACCAAAGCTGACTTTATTTCATATTATCTTCACTGTTACTTAAAAGGATCTTACATATCATCAGACTTGACCGGTTGATAAATGCACAGAGCTAGAACAGAGCATTTGGTGTTCACTTACTTGCTTCACACTCAACTAGTTATCAAGTCCCCTGAATTCACACACAAATAAACCAACCAAAACCAATACTTGTTCAGTATAAGCCATCAAGATTTTACCTGTTCTTTGCTGACAATAGGACCAAGCCTGCATCCTTTTTCCAAGGGGTCTGAAATCTTAATGTTCTTGGTCCATTCCACAAGCTTTTCTATGAATTCACATGCCATGTTTTCCTAAGATTGAATGTAACACTGAAACGTCAGAATGACATATTCACTATAAGTTAGACAAGGTTCCTACAAAACATCTTATTGTATAAGTTGGAATATTAGTACTGAGAAGTTTAGGCTCACCCTAAAAGCAAGATATGTGACACTTACATGAACAAGAAGCCAGGAAGGTGCATTGCAGATCTTACCATTTGTTCAGAAGCAACCGAAGAGAGACCCATTCAACAGCTATTCATATCATTTGCAGGCGTCAAAACTTAACCGGATCCAAGACATGCCTACTAAACGTAAAAGCAATCAATACTAGATCCCTTAAATTGCTTATTGTGACACTCAATAAATTGCTTATTGTGACACTCATCTTTGTCAAACCAACTCCATCAAACACAATGAGAGGGCTCTTTCCACCAAGTTCCATAGAAGCAGGCTGCAGCAAGGCCATGATTAATGTGTCATTGACATTGTTCAACAAAACATAAGTGAATATATACCAGTACCTTAACCAACTTAGCAGCAGCTGTCATGACTCTACTTCCTGTGGCAGAACTTCCAGTAAAACGCAATCTGCAAAGAAACCATTACTTTTGCTTTTTTAGCAGCATATAAGCTTCTTCATTAGTACGGATACATTGTGTCTGCGTATGGTCCAGTAAGCCCAAGAACATTTTACTGAAGCATCAAATCAGTATGGACTTATATGAACTATCGTGAACGGTTTTCAAGTCTTATTGTTTAAATGTTAGCACTATATAGAAGAAATTCTTACTAATTAATTATATCACCTTTGGTCTTCTTGAAGCAGCAGGGATCAGAGCAAGGTTAGACTAGTCTCTTTCCCACTGCTGGTAGGACTCGAGCCCAAGACCTAGTGATGATGCTCTCCCACAAGAGGGACTCCCCAAGGTCAACTGGTAGAATTACCATTACCTTAAGGTTACTTATATCATTTGGTTTTCAAATGAAGTCAACAATTATGGCATCTCTTGAGGTGACATGGACTCATGTTCTCGCTCAGTCAATCAGAGATTCTTACAAACTTGGGGGTTTACAACAAAGGTTACATCTTTTTTATTCAATTTTCATGTCGTTTTTAAAAAAGCACCTGCTAGACAATGATACGTACAGCCAAAAATATTCATAAACGTGTGTGTCCAAATCTGCAAACGCCCAATAATTTAATGAAAAAAAAATGAAGTAGTCATTAGATTCTTCTAGAAACAAAAGTCGCCAACGAATGAAGTTTCAGTCTTTTAAACAACGTGTCCAAACAAATATAGATAATCCATCATCAGATAACGCAAAAAGACAGGAAGTGAACTAAAAATCACGTGGAAAACAAGAAACACGACAGACCAAAAACAGTTTCACTGTTCCCGCGTGTTCCACTGTGTACTTTTTCTCCACGCGTCAGTTTCCAAGTTCACTCTCTTCACATATATAAACCCACTCAGCCGCAAACTCAAATCAAGCAAAGATAACAGAAATAACTGCAAACCTCGAACCGGAACATAGTCTAATCTAAAACAAACTAAACCGAACCGAACAGAGTCTTGTAATGGTGAAGAAAGCGATGACGAAGGAGGAAGAAGGGGAGATGAGAAACTCGTCGATGCAGTCAAAGTACAAAGGGGTGAGGAAGAGGAAGTGGGGAAAATGGGTTTCTGAAATCAGACTTCCTAACAGCAGAGAACGCATCTGGTTAGGCTCTTTCGACACTCCTCAGAAGGCGGCGCGTGCCTTCGACGCTGCTCAGTTTTGTCTCCGCGGCTGCCAATCCGGTTTCAATTTCCCTGATAATCCACCGTCTATCTCCGGCGGAAGGTCGTTGACCCCTCCGGAGATCCGGGAAGCTGCTGTTAGATTCGCAAACGCTCAGGACGATAATATTAGCATCCGAGAGGAAGAATCGGGTTTGTCCGAAACCCGACCGGAGTCTCCTTCAACCTCAGTGTCTGAAGTGGCGACATCCTCAGCGACGACGCTGGATTACGATCTGTCGTTCTTGGATTCGCTTCCGAGTGATTTCGGGATGTTTCCTGGGTTTGATGACTTCTCCGACGGCTTCTCTAGCTTCTCCGGCGATCAATTTACGGAGACTTTACCTGTTGAAGATTACGGTGAAGTGATTTTTGATGAGTCTCTGTTTCTTTGGGATTTTTAAATTTTACAAACAAAGTTTTTTTTTTGTGTAAAGAGTTTTGAATTGTTGTTTATTCGGGTCACGGAGAGTAATCTGGATATTTTTGTAAGTCGCAGCTCCACCGACCCGGAAACTTGATCATTCTTGCTTGATTCATATCATTTCTTCATTTTTTCTGTTTTTTTCTTTTTTGAGCAAACTGTATTTTGTTTTTGTTATTAGTGAATTTTTTTGGATAAAAAGCAACTCCATTACTTGTGACGAATATCCTTCGCATAGGATGATTTTGAGGAATCTATTCGAATTAGAAGTATTACTATATGTCCAAAAAAAAATAAGTATTACTATTCGGCCCATACTATTAAAGTTGGGCCTAGGTCTTTAATCATTGTGTACAGTCCGTTTTCAAAAGTGACTCTCGTGTGTTGTAGGTAGGCCCTAAGCCTAAACAACTACCAACAGATAATGATGATAATAATGAGTAATAACAAAGCGGGGTTTTCATTACGTTAGTTTCGATATTATTAAATGTAAACTAAAATTTCAACGTCAATAATTTAAGTGGAAAACAAAAAGATACAAATATAACTGGAATTTAACTTTAGAAGAGAAATGATCTAGTAATTTAACTAATAGTATTCATTAATACTTATACATCATGAAGTTTTTATTTTAAATTTTAGAAAAAACATATCTATGCATATTAATAGAAAAAAATTACAAAATATTTGTAGCATGGCAAGCTAAAAATACCATCAAACTTAGATCTTATAAGACGTATAAAACAAATAGAAATATCGATTATAAAATTGTTTGTAATATTTTTATAGTATATAATAATATTATTCAGCTTAAACAGAAAAAAATAGAAAAGGAAATGGTGGACAAACCAATTTTTTAACATTAAAATACAAATAGTTAGTACCAATCCACATAAAAACTAATAAATAATTTTAATCGAACAAAGCAAGGTGATATTAACATATGAGAATGATTTTAAATCAAGAAAATAACCAAAAAAAATGATGATTTTATGAGAAAAAAATTTAGAAGGATAAGATTCCACAATCATTTACAAATTGCCACTTAATTTTCTGCTTAAATTAAAAACTATCACTTTCAAAAAAGTAAAACAACTTGTCTGAACCAATACAAAAAACCACTGTCTAAAATAATAACCTAGGTGCTAATAAATACTAGAAAACAATCCACACTTAAGTACTAGAGATGAATTGGTCTATACACTCTATATTCTATAGTTATAAAAATACATAATTTTTCTCTTCTGAAAAAGTCTTGGATTCCCAAAGAATAAAAATAATTATTAGAAATAGACATTTGAATCTTGATAACAATAGTGGGTCCTAGTGTCCTACTCACAAATACTAATAATCATTTTTAATAAATAAATTCTGAGCCTGCTCATTGCAATAATGGTGTAGAAATAATATAAAGTAAAAAAATACAAATAATGATGATAAATAAAATGGTGGGTCGTTCTATATATCAATCATTGATCATCTCACAGAAAACTCCAAACTTCCAAGGAAACCAGTGGGCTCAAAGTCTCTTTACCTTTCTCTTCTTCACTCAGATTCTTTCTTATAAGCTTGCGTTTCTCTCTTTCTTTGTTTCCATCTCTCTCCTCTCTCTCTCTCAGTTCTCTCACTTTGATTCTTGATCATGATACTAAGCAAGAGACCTCATCAAATGATCCGAAAGCTATCAGAGATGCTAGTTCCAAGAACCCGGTTTGCTATTAAACCGGAAGATCACTCGTCCAGTCCTAGAAGTCCGTTGGATATGAAGTTTCCATCGCCTGTTAACTCTAAACGCTACGGTTCAGGCGGTGTCGGTTTAGGCATCGTCGCTGCGTTGGAGGAACGTAACGTTGGGATCAACCGGTACGATCCGGTTTGTTTCTCCGGGAGATTCCGATGCCCTGAGATTGATCTCTCGGAGGAGGAATACACTTACGTGACGAGCCGTGACGGGACGACGAGAGTGTATTACAACGACGAAGGGTTCGAATTGTTTGAAAATGGGTCGGAGTGCGATGATCGGAGAAGGCATAAACCGACACCAGTTATTAAGAGACACGTGTTTAGGGATGTCCCGACAGAGTTTCTGAGCTCGTGTTGCTTGTGTAAGAAAAGACTTCAAGGCAAAGACATTTACATGTACAAGTAAGTCATTAATAACCAATCTTTATAAACTCGAGGACAAATCCAAGATTGTAATCCCGAGATTTCTAAAATTTTTATTTATTTTTGTTTGGTTATGTGCAGAGGAGAGATGGGATTCTGCAGTGTTGAGTGTAGATCAGTGCAGATAATGAACGACGAGCGAAATGAACAATCTAAATCGCAAGTTTTGAGAAACGTCGACGTTTTGAGCTCTACTTGTGCCGGCGGCGAACAGAGTTTCTCCGCGGGGATATTCGTATTTTAGGATAGCATAATAATTTACTTTTAAAAAAAGAAAACAAAAGAATGATCATCATTCTATTTTACATAAAAGAAAAAAAAGAGCAATGAAAGTTTTGGTTAGGTTAAAAGCAATTTGTATAGAAGCTTTGCTTTTGGTTTTGATTTTTGAATAACGATTAATGTTTATATGTGTTTTTTTGTTCTTAATCAAATAAGTCAATAAAAAAGCTAGAGATGATTTTATAGAGCAAGTACATGTATGTATATGTGTATATAAACTCAAACTTCGTAAATTATAATGTATCCAAAATATTTTGATCAACTGAAAATGTAAGATTGCGTAAGACACACGTCTACAACTTTATAATTATAAGGTCATGTTTATCTGGGTCTTTTAAGAATGAAATTCTTTAACTTATAATTTTATTTTATTTTATATTTTTCGGTTAAAAGACATTTTTTATGTCTTTTACTTAAGAGATAATTTTTAAAATTTTTAAGTTAAAAACTAAGAAATATCTCTTAAAAAAACTAAACACTCCACCCTAAAAACCTTACAATAAACATGTACTAAACCTTCATAATTCATACTACAATATTTGGTCACATACACAATTTCCTATGGGTCTATATCTGGTTTATCTACAAGAACAAAGTTTACACTAGAAGTGTTTAAAATTACAACTACATTTAATCAAAATAAAATAATGTATATAAATCCTTATGAACTTGGATAATTCATAATTTCAACTCAAAATATCTTTGAAAAAAATATCACTGTAAAACAGAGTTTTTTTAGTAAATAAAAAGACTTTATCAATGAAAAAGGAAAAAAAAATAAAGACCTGACGCCAAACTAAGTGCAATCAATCCATGTGGCCCCTTGGTCATGCAACTTGCTGTAACTGGGCCCGTTGTCAAAACTAAAAAAATGATGTGACAAAACGTCTCCAGCTATTTCGATAAGATCAAGTCCGGGCCCGCCTCTGCCCGTTGTTTGTTCAGAACCAAAAGCCATGGCCCGCTAAAAACTTCCATGGCCTACCAAGCCTTCTCTGATCTATCCACTTCCCATCTTCACTACCTTTATTGGATATTTTATAACGTTAAACTTTTACTTCTGAAATGTTTTTACCTTTTTACTGCAACGAACTTCTATTTCTAAAGCACTCCAGTTTCTACATTTTTTTTGTAATTGTCAAATAAAAAAACGAATAACTGGAAGCTTGAGCTCTCAATAAACAAGTAAAGAAAGAACACTTGGATTAAATAAAGTAAACATGATATTCAAGCCGTCAACACAAAAAGGAAACTGATGTTTCTTACAAAAGTTGCAAGCAAAATGTTGAGAACGGCAGGGGAAAGGTTTACAAGGCAATGGCTTAAACCCAAAAAAGCAGGAAAAACTAAGGATTAATTTCATACAGATATACTGAGTTTTTTTTTTCTGGCTCATTGAACAAACAAAACTATCAGGAGTGAGATCAACTTATATTTTTAGAAAGGAACAGAGGACAGAGCTTGATATTGGTGAACATCAAAAGGATCTTTCTCGAGTCTCAACTCAAAGAGACTACTGAGAACCGAGCCAAGATGTGTTAGGCTTGGAAGATGCTTCGGTTGAACCATCTATCTGGTAGGGTGCCTTTGATGTAATCCTGTTAAAGATGGATATTTAGCAACTAGCTTTAACAAGAAATTAAATTATGGAGAGAAATAACATAAAGATGCATTGTTACCTATCCTTTCTCTTCTCCAAGAATCGATGAAGTGAAGCCCTTCTAGCAATTGGGAGTTCTACAGAATCAAAATCATAGAATAAAGTTAAGAAAAAAAAAAAAACGCAGAGAGTGAAGCTAAAGAAGGGCCTGATATTATTCTTACCACAGGCTAAAGAGGCCGTGTTGGTCTGAATCAGCTCTGGTGCTGCGGTTTTTACAGGAGTAGGAACTGGATTTGAGGTAGTGGAAACAATCTCTTTATGATTATAACTACTCTGGTTATTGTTCAGTTCATTAGCACTTCCTTTGTGAGCCAAGTCAATGACTTGCTTGGCTTTGTCAGCAGGAAAATCATCAAACACCATAACTTGACCGCCGTAGAATATAGTCAACGGAGCAGGTCCAGACTCTGGCTTCACAGATCTGTACAAGACCAAAGACAAACCCCACAAAAGTTAGTCAAATCTTAGCTTATAGTATACAATCAGACGATGCTTTATCACTACCTACAGAACAAGAAACATTACTTAGTCTGTATGATCTTCTCAGCTTCTTCCTTGGCGGCTCCTGAGGAAGAGGAAGAAGAAAAGCTTGACTGGCGAGGAAACATATCAGTCTTCGGTTTAACATCTTGAGCAGCCGAAGAATCTTCAACAGGGAAGAGGTTCATCATCTTGGGCTGACGAGACACACCAAAACCTCCTGCAAAATAAAAACCAAGATCATTCACTCTAAATCCTATATCTGGTTTATCATTAAGACGAGACAGAGGACTATGTTTCAAACCAAACATAGAATAAGAAGAAGAAACATCTCCCAGAAACTCACGATATTACATAGCTAGAAAATAGATTCCCGGTTCTCCTATATGGTTATTGTGACACCGATCCTAACCTCTCACATATGAACTCTACATGATTCACCAGGTAGGTTATTGGTGCGTTTGACGTTTTTGAATCCAAAACTTCACTTTTTGACAACTTGTAACATTGATAACAACTTATCATGTGGGATGGTTGTTAGATTTGTTAAAAAATAAGATTTTGGATTCAAAAAACACCAAGCGCGCACAAATATCCTACCAAAGGCATCAATAAACTACTAGAAGAGTACGCGATGGTTCACAGATGAGGAGTTAGGGTCGTTGCTCTGTAACATAGATCAGCAAAACGGATTGTCACAGTTATGTTCCCGGTTAACATATAACCGATACTTGTTTTTCAGTGGTTTGTATCGGATTCGAATCGGAACAAACATAAAAAAAAAAGCAGATCTAGGTCATGTAGAGAGGAAAAGAGAGAAGGGTGTTACCACTAACATCGGGGTTGCAAGTCATCCCTAAGCTAAGATCTCCGAAGCTACCCTTCTCCTTGAGGTAACGACTCAATCGACTACATGTCTCAGAGAAGCTCGGCTTCTTCTCAAGCACCTTCTTCCTCTGACCAGAAAATTCCCAACACTCGGCAGAACACGACATCGTTTTTTAGAAATCTAAAATCTTTGCTGCTTTCTTCAATTTTTTTTGTTCTCTCTGAGGAAGAAACTGTGGACCTCTCCTCTCTTTATTACTTTCTTCGATGGTTGCAGATACGTATAAATAAATAATTTTCTACAAATAGAGCATATACAACACGTGTTTTAATTAATTTCCAACTTTATTCTAACGGTAGACAGCCAGACCCGTCTGTTTGAGTTCACCGTCACCCACGCCCATGTCTTAAATAAATAAAATAATATTATTCAGTACAATATCTTTTATCAACATGTGTTATTAAAAACTGGCGCACTTAATAAAACAAATCTCAGTTTAAATTATAATTCTTCGTGTGTATCGAAAGCCTTTCTAGTATAATAATAGGCAAGTGGGTTGCTGTTGAAACCCTTTGTATAAACTATCATAACTCAACTCTCCATTTTCGATCCATATATCACGTTTTGTGATTTTACCTTATTAATCAATTCAACTGTGTGATATTTATCACATTAATTTATTATTAAGGCCATCATTATCCCTAGAAATCCTTATGGGTTTCTAGTTTTTTTTTTCTTTTTTTTCTAATTTTTTTTTTTTTAAAAGGTGAACCAATCGCGGGTCGCCACTTGTCAATGGACGCCGCGAACAGTGTAAAAAACTCTTAAGAACCGGTTCTTAATTCATAGTTTTTGTAACTGATTCTTACAATGTTCATGAGACCCATGCAATAAAAACTTCTTAAGAAACCCGCTAAAGATCCCGGATAATAATGCTCTAAGAAGTTGCTGGAAGTTCACGTCTCCTCCTCCACAAATGATATCCTTGCGCGCGTTTATTTTCTTTTAATGTGAATTACCCATTTAACTAATGTTTTTTTTTTGAAAATCTCCTTATCTATCCGTGTAAAATTTATATAGAAGAAAATATAACCTCTGATCTTTGCCGCTTTTGCTATTTTAACTGCATCAAAGTATCATGCGCATCTCTTCTCCTTTGTGGTCGATCCTCTCTATCTGTCTTTGGATCCTTGTCATTATTTTGCATACTAGTATCCTTTTCTTATATCCCACGTGTATGTTAGCCTGTTAGGTGAAAGGAAGCTGATATTCACAACTATATAATTTTGATTATTCTATAACTGAGATATTATCTAACACATTGTAAAACTCATAACTAAACGAAAGTTTGAAACAGATATTGAAGGCCTATTCTGGGAACATATCTTTGTAGATTTTTAAAAAATTGGGATCATAAGTCAATGTTCCGTTGTTTATGCCGAGGACAGGTATGATTCTTGTTGATAGAGATATTAACTCACTAAGAAAGGGACGGCAATCTAGTTTTCATACACATACCCAGCTTAGAGAAAATGATGAACAACGAGAGATTCCCACAAACACACATAAAGACATTAAGGTTTGGATTTTACTGGAGTATGCAACCAAAAAGAAATAAAAGCAAGTGGGAATCTTTAGTGGTCACGGATATGCACGAGGGGTCACAAGAAGAATAGAACACATAGCTTCAGTTTATAGTTCTCTTATAGACTTATCGTACACGTTCTGAGCTGAGACATGAGCGGCTTAATCCATTTGTGTGTATGTACGTTGGTTTTCACAGTTGATTCCTCCTTTTTGTGTGCTTCTCATGCACATGTTTAAGAGTAAAAAGGCTTACAAGAAGGATTTGGGCCATTGGATTGACTTTTCAAAGGATGATTCGTCTCCTAAGAGAGGTTAATTAGAAGCATTGATAACAGCTGTGAAGAGTTACTAAAATTTAACAGAGAATTGGTTTGGCATTTTTCAGATTGTATGATCAACAATAGTGAAATGAAATACTACAAAAAAAAGAGCTACAAAATATTCCACTCAAAAAAGGTATCACACGGAAGGTAAAATCCAAACTCTGCTACGTTTTTGCTCTTGTCCAAGATTTCTCTGGCAGATCAGATCTTGATCCCAAGAAAACTTAGCTTATCTCTTGGTAGCTTAACAAACTGTGTCGATTCCCGCTGACAACATAACATGGGGGAGTTCTTGTTAAAACACTGCACATGATAAATACATGCTTCAAAACTGTACAAAGATATCTTATATCTAAAGCCATCCCAAATCATTAATTGTGTGTTTTGGACCACAAATATTACAAGGGCTATTCTTATCAATGATCCATCTCGAGCAGAGCAGGACCAATGAGCAAAATGTTCATTGATGATGCATCAGAGAACAATGAAATGTAATGTACCTTACAGCAAGTTATACAACCAGGTTTGGAGTACAAGCAATGCGTGCTTTCACTTGTAAGGAGCAAAAATGATGCTGGAGTTATGGCCACCAAACCCGAAAGAATTTGACAAGGCTGCTTTGATGTTCAATCTCTCCTTCTCAGAACCCACCAGCAAATTTGTATCCTGCTCCAGAACAGTGGTTATTAATCTGCCGCCGACAGTTTTCTTATGAACACATTAAATGGTCTTTGTGTAGCATACTAGCATCGAACTACGATCATCTTAGAATAACAACGTGCCAAAAAAAAAGTTACTAACATACCACTCCATTGTCTGGACTCTCGAGGTTGATATTTGGATGAACCCATCCGGTCCTTATTGCCTATAGAAAACAGCAGAAAATTAGCATCCAGTTCCGGCTTCGTCCTCTGTAGATACATGGTTTGTTGTCTACTATTAAATGGGCTACCTGCACGGTGGCGACAGCTTCTACGGCCCCAGCAGCTCCCAGCAAGTGTCCAATCATAGATTTTGTGGAATTTACTTTTAGCTGCCATATTGTGCAAGAGCAATAAGGAAACCACACAAAAACTACCATGGAATCTTGTAACAACTCCTAATATACTGAATTTGAGGAGGCCTGGACAAGTGAAAGCTACCTCAGGATTTTGGCCAAAACAGTGAGCAAGGGCTTGGTACTCCTTAAGGTCTCCAGCTGGTGTTGAGGTTGCATGTGCATTTATGTAGTTAATCTGTTCCTTTGAAATCCCAGCATCAGCTAATGCTCTCTCGATACACAGAATGACACCAGCCCCTGTGGATATAATTAAAAATGAGATTTAAAACTTTTTGCAGTTGATCTGCAAACCAATATGAAATAAGGGAAAATGAAACTACCATCAGGGCGAGGCTCGGTCATGTGGTAGGCATCACACGTGAAACTCCCACCAAGGAACTCTGCGTAGATAGTAGCTCCTCTTTTCTGAAAGAAAAATCAGAATATATCAGTTCTCACAGTTTTTTTCCATAGTTAGAATGAAAAAGTTTGGGGCAAAGTTTCATTTGTGAATAACCAAAATAAGAAACAAGGAGCAGCAACAAGAACGATGAGCTATATACCTTAGCATGCTCAAGTTCTTCCAAAAGCAAAACTCCAGCTCCCTCTCCCATCACGAAACCATCTCGATTCTGTTATGCAATGACGACCACGTTTACCAAGTTAGAAGATTATCCAAACACAACATACACGTTTTCTCACATTAAAAAAATTTCAACATTACATACATGAACGGGGAATTCCTGTTGGAAAAAAGTCAATACAGTGTCTCTAACATCCACCGTAAACAATAAATGGATAATACAACATGCCAATGGAAAGAACAGAGGACAAGAAATTCTAGAAACTTACGCTATCCCAAGGGCGTGAAGCTTTTGTGGGATCATTATTCCTTTGTGAAAGAGCCCGGCATGCAACAAAACCTCCCAACCCTGCATAGGTACACACACGGTAAGTTATAAAAAATCATGTAGCTTAGAGTTCAAGAACAGAGGAAACAATGTAACATAAGAGGAACGAATTTTTACCTATTGGAATAATAACTGAATCTGAGCCACCACAGAGCATTACATCCTGGAAGATTTAGCGGAGAGACAGACGTAGTCTAATAAAATTAGAACCAGAAGAAGTCTGCCAAACAGTCGAACTTCCAAGTGAGTGCAGAATACTTACAGCTTCCCCTTTGATAATGTGGTTTGCTGAATTGAGAATGCAAAAGTTGCTTGTTGCACAAGCGGTTGATATAGAATAGTTTGGCCCCATCCATCCCTAATACATGCCATCAAAGAAAGGTAAGTTCTAAGTTGCTGGTGGTGATCCATATAATATTACATAACATAAACTTAATCAGACCAGATCCAGAGCAAGCATAGCAGAACCCATGTTTGTTGTTGCGAAAGGTACACAAAAAGGATTCATCTTCTTGTAAGAGATCTTCATAGCTTCAATAGCATCCTGAAAGACCTGTATCAATGTGGATTTACAGATGCAACGATGAGCAACGGATTTCTTTAGAGAAAGACTGGTCTATAATAAGGAAAACAATCAGATGAGAAGCTAAAAGAAACCTCGAGCTGAGATCGTTTCATACTCTCTAAATATTCGAACACGAGATCAGGAATGTACCTTCATGCCTCCCATTGCAGAGCCAATTAAAACTCCACATTTGGCTTTGTCAAACTCTGCCATTACTTCTTCAGTTACCCCACCATCAACCAAAGCTTTCTTGCCAGCTGTAAGAAGATAGAGCATGAACTTGTCCATCCTCTTAGAGAGTTTTGGAGCAACCCACCCTTCAGTCGAGAAGGACTTGATCTCTCCCGCAATTCTCTTGAAAAAAGGTAAAACAAGCAAAGATATTCAACTAAACAACACGTGGAAAAAAAATCCACACACCAAAAGAAAAAAAAGAACTCCTAAAAATCCTGATATAATATTTGCTTACCGTAGGAAACTCAGAACAATCAAAATTCTCAATCTGGCTAATACCACTGTTGCCTTGTAGCAGATTCTCATAAAAGGTATCAGGGTCATGACCTAGCGATGTTTCAACTCCCATGCCTGTCACGACAACCCTGCGCTGCTCTGTAGGGGGTTTCTTGTCAACCTTGGCTTCCTTTACCATATCCATTGCTACAGCCATGGCTCCACCTAAAAAACCACAAAAGGCACATTATAGTTGATGAGAGATCAGCTTAATCAGCTACTATCCTGAAACCACATGATGGTTGCTGATAGATTAACTTAGCCAGCTACTATCGAGGAACCATATATCAATGGTCTACACACTCTGTATTGTATACTCTTCATCTAGGGTCCAATATTTGGGCGTAAACTCACACCAATGTGCTTGCATATTACACTAAACACATCGAATCACACACACAATAAAGAATCCAACTTCACATTTAAGCTAAGACTCCAAATCAGCCTGCTTTCTCGTTAACTTTAAAAAGAGAAACTTTACTAACAAAAACAAAGCTTGTCAACTTTTCAAACGAAACCCACAAATCAAAAACCAAAAAAAGTTCCAAGATTGGTGAATGTTATTACCAGAACTAGCAGCTCGATTCAATCTCCTCTGGTTTCGATTGAGAGAAACAGAGTTCGATCCGAAGAGAGAAGACAAGGCATTGTCGTAGTAGTGATTGCAAGGCGTGACGAGAGATCCAGAAAAGGCAGAGCATTTGGTGAGCTGTCTGCTTCGACGACTCCGCCCGGTAGATTTGAGAGCGACGGCTTGTCGGGTATCTCCGCCGCCGTGAGAGACGGACATGCAAGCAGCGACGAACCAGGTGCATAACGGAGATGCGTAACACGAAGACGCAGCACCCACCATGGCGAACAGTGAAGAGCAGAAGACGACAAAAAGAAGGGCGAGAAAAGAGTGAAAGAGAGAATCTAGCGGAAGAAGAAATGGGATTCACGAGTCGATCTCGATCTCTCTCTCACGGTGCGTCAAATCGTGTGTGGAGACGCCACAAAATACTAACTCTTGTGTTAACAATAAAACACACAGAGAGAGAGAGAGAGAGAGAGATAAAGATACGCATACAAGCACTTGCATATACCCAATCGACATCTCCAAAAATATCGATGACCAGAATAATTTTTATTTTAATCTTAAAATCTGAAAAAACAGGCATATAATGAAATAAAATAATGTTTTTTTTTCTGAACTGATTAAATAAAATAATGTTACATCACCATTCTGTACGATATCTAAAATTAAATAATGTTACATCAACTTTTTGTTTACAATAAAATTGGGAATTTCGACCCAAAAATACATATTTGCTTCTTTAAAAGGGGTGTAAAAATTGAAACACACGTTCTAATGTTTTGTTAAATTTGTAAGCTTTTAAGTTAAATTATAATATTCACAAAACCATCTTTAATATTACATTATTTAAATAGCATTTTTAACTTATTATTTTAGTATACAAAATAACAATATCTATTATTTATAATAGATAGTAATTGAAAACACAACCAACAACCACTGCAAGTACTAGTTCAGTATGACTTTCATTTGGGTTAGAAAAGTACTAGTAATTAGAAACACTCTTTGCCAACTGATTTTCTGATCACATTAAATCATTAGAAAAGTTGACAAAATAACTGTGGTTGAAAGTGATAAAATAAAATTATGACCGTGGTAGATTGTGGAGAATGTCAATGAAAACAGTCACATTTAGGAGCAATTATTTATTTTTTATATATTATATCGGCTGATCTGGTCGATTCCGTGAAAAATACATCTAGTGATATAAAATGTAGTGATTATCACAATGTCTGTCCGAGTTTGGAATGTTTTTTATTAATGCCAAAGATAAATCGATCATCAGTTCAAATTCATCATGTAAATCACTATAACCGAAATTCAAATCATACTGATCAAATAATAATAATTTAGTTTTCAGAAAAATTGAATTCAAAACTAATGTGAATATACATCAAATCCCAAAAAAATATCATTAAAATACCATTATTTATAGTTTGTACTCACTGAAGTTGATGATGAAACTTAAAAGTAGCTATTTGTTTATGCAAAGAGTTTTTTTTAGTTTTATAAACTGTATAGTTATGGTTTGCTTCATCATCAAAATTATCTATTATAGATTAGAGAGGAAAATCCTAAACTGCTTTTCTGTGTTTCAGTTCCGCCATCTCTTACTCCTAACAATAACAATTTGGAGACCTCGGTTTAATCGAAGGAATGACACTTGGATATCAATATTTTATTTTTATATTGTGGCAGCGAAGTGTTACAGTATGTGATAGCGATATGTCAATGGCACCACTGTGTTAACATTTATTTTCATATACATTATTTTTTAATACGAGTCTTTGCAGAAACACAAAAATTCAGTACGTACATGCACTGATACACGTAACTTCACTTGTTCGTATATATAATCAAAGAAAGTATAGTTGATGTGTGTCCTTGTGAATCGTGACGGTAGTAGTAGATCCAGAAAAATAAAACATTGATAAAAGTCATGGATTTTATATGATTTACATGCTGAGCTGACTATGAATAACGTAATAAATTTCTCTTTCTTAAAAGAAAAATAGACTCCTCAAAAATATGAAATCCTTATAATTAATGTACTGTTGACTATGTAACCAATCAATTAATAGGATACACGTGATTGGTTTTCCTTACTGATGGAAACATCAAACCAAATTGCTCTCGCTCTATATATATTATACACACTGTATATTGCATTAGACTATTGGTTAATGTTGGTTTAACACCCAAGAGTTCAGGTCTTGTTTGTTTTTCTTTTTTGTTGTAGAAGTAGAATAAATAAAATTATAAAAATACTAGAGAAAAAAAAACAGAGGAAACAGAGAAGAAGGCAGGAAGAGAAAGAAAATGCATGGGAAAGAGTCAAAGTGGGTAAGCTCTCTGATACCTAACATTGCCAAATTGGCATCACCATTCTCAGCTAAACCAGCCTACTAATTAATCTCTGGTTTTCAATTTTCTATATGCATCACTGTCTCACTCGTGGCAAACCGTATGATGATGACAAGGAGACCAAGTCCAATAGAATAACAAAGAGAGAGACCGTGAGTGTCAAAACATAAGCCACTTGTGCAATCTTCCAGCACTACATCAAGCAGAAAGAACTACACATGTATGAAGCCACAATCGATAAGTGCATACGAGTCACAATCATAACAACTTTTGCATTCTATTCAAGCAAAACAGACATTGGTTCATCTACACATAAACTTAGAAACAGAATTGGAGGCAAAGGAGTGTACTAGAAGAGTTGATATCTTAATATATAAAACACTTTGTTAACGCTTGGAGAATTGTGGTGCTTTACGTGCCTTCTTGAGCCCAACCTTCTTTCTTTCAACGACTCTCGCGTCTCTAGTGAGTAAACCTTCCTTCTTCAAAGGCGACCTATGGTCTGCACTTACTTTCAAGAGGGCACGAGCAACTCCGAGAGTAATGGCTTGAGCTTGACCAGAGAGACCGCCTCCATGGGCTTTCACAAACACGTCGTAGCTGTTCTCGTATCCCAGTGTCACTAATGGAACTTTAACGTACTGAAGCCACAACGGGTTGCCCTGAAGGTACTCCTACAAAGAGTTTACAAGGATCATCAACATTATCAACAACATGTAGAATGATTCAAAATATTTCACATTCACAAAACAAAACACAGAGCCTTCAGCCACTTATCCTAGTCTAAACAACCAAGTGATCATCATCTTCATAAGAACAATCGGAAGCTGATAAAACTTAATCTATAACGTGCTGATACAACTCCCAGATCACAAACAACATACAGATACAGTTCCATCACAAATTTTGCATAACAGAGACTGACTTTTTGTAATGTCCGGGACTTTCTCTGCTATAGAATACCGCAACTTACATTACTAAAAGCTTCAGTAGATTACACCCTAACATAATGTCAGTCTTGTGTAAGTTTCAGGTATACCAATGTGCTAAAAATCAGTCTAGGCATCAACTTAGTTAGCAAATAACCGAAACGATTTAAAAAAAGAAACGGTTCAAACATTCAGTATGCATCCGTCTATACAATAATCTTTTTATAAGACCCCCAAACCACCATTAGCGATTTCTTGAAGATTATTCAACCCTTCAAGAACATAAACTCTACACAAGAGTGATCAAACTGAACTCTTTAAACCTCTCAAAACCAAAAGGGTCTAAGCAGCAGCACACATTCAATCCACAAGTAACAATAGAAAACGATGTAGAAACACTGAGATAAAGTAGTTACCTTGGCGTCGCGATAGTTTATAATAACTTTGCCGGTACCTTCCTGGAGCACAACGCGAGCTATAGCGCACTTACGCCGACCCGTGCCTATGATTTTCTGAGCTGCGAAACCTCCCGGAAGCCTCGATTTCACGTACTTCTTCAGTTCCATGGTATCATCCTCTGTTACCTCCGCGGGAGCAGCCACCGTGGCGGTGATTGAGAGAGAAGCACGACGAGTCGATTTCGCCGAAAGTGAGAACACAGAGTTCGCCCTGGGGAAGGAAAGGGTGGTTGGTCCCTGAGAAACCTGGGAAGAGAAAGAGAGTGAAGAGGCGAGGTTTGTAACCGACAACGCCATTGTCGCTGGAGGAAGCTAGCACAAGGAAGAAGATAACGGAGAAGAGTGAAGATAAAGATGAGGTTCGGTCTCTCTAATCGCTTCGTGAGAGCTATCCAAGTGACTGTAATAGGCCCATCTAAGCCTTAAATGGGCTTTGGAAAATGAACTCAAGTAAATCCTTTTATCGCAGTAATAGCTTAATGGGATAAATGACATTTGTGTCAACATTACACCTGACTGTCAATAACAATGATATAACAATCCCTCCTTGGGATCCAGCTGGCAATGCAGAGGACTCAGCTTTTATTAGTACAGTTCAATTGTTAATGACTTTTCCGTGAAAGAGTTTTTAAAGGGTAAGATTTTGGGTTCGAGTAACTTTAAGCGCATCAATAACCTGCATGAGTCGGAATCCCAGAGAGTAGATTGTATCACAAAAGAAGGGTTATGATCGATACGATGCAACTAGATCCCATAGAAAGGCTATTACAAATGACTTCTTTGTCCTATTAAAACATGCAATTCTATTGGGGACATAAAGATATCTAAGCTTTAATAATGTAATCAACATTCACGTAATGATCAGAGAGAGAGAGGAGCTTATGATGAAGACTGAATAGTCAAATATCTCAAGTAACTGCAATTATTATTATATGAGAACAGAACATCATAAAAGATGTAGACAATGGAGGAGCTCATAACAATATTTGTAGCCATTGTGTAGTTTTTTAAAAAAAAAACAGAAGTGCACCGTGTCTACACGGATTTATCATGCTTACGTACTTCCACGCTACAACAAGAAGTTCCCAAACCTTGCACCACCTGGAATTGAAGCAAACCCTCCAAAGAAACTAGACTCATGATGATGTCTTTGTCGGAGACGAGGACGAGCTGTTTCAAGCCTAGGTGCAGCAGGTGCAGATGGTCGATTTGGGATTGGCTTCGACCTCGGGTCAGAAGCTGGCTTACCGGATCCATACAAAGGAACCAAACTGTCTTCCTTGACAAGAGCTTTACAAACAGGGCAGTGATTCGATTCGGAATGAAAATGGATCCATTTGTAGAGACAAGGCCAGCAAAACAAATGACCACATAGTGTCACGATCGGTTCTCTCGCCATCTCAAGACAGATGTTGCATCCAAAGTTGCTTGATACGTCTTTTTCGTTGCTCGTAGACATTGGTTCCTATGTTACACACAATTGATCAAAGTTCCAGTAAAGAATGATTCAATGTTTCGTTTCTTTACGGTGCAGATGAGAGATTTACCTTAGCGTGAGACGAGAGAGAGAGAGAGAGAGGCTTTGTGATGTAAGATCACAAGCGAAAGAGAGGGACTCGGCGAATAGAAAACGGAACAGAGTTTGTTAATATAATTTTGTTATGAGGTTTCTATTACATAATAATAGGGCTGTTTCTGTTATTTGGCCAACAATTTTTGTTTTTGTTTTTGTTGTTACAATATATATTTGTCTTTCCGTTTAGTAAAATGATGACTCGACTACTAAATTTATATGGGCCTAAAATACCCATACATTATCCAAATTAATGGCTGGAATTAATTTCTAATTACCTACTTAGACTAGTAACAACCAACATGCGTCTTTCGACTTCGACGCGTCAGTGGCGACATCATGTCATCTTCCTTATGTTTGTGATCATTAGTACTATTAACATACTGATTTGGTTATATAGCTTACCTTAAATCGTGTTATGTGATAACAAAATACTTTAATTTAGAAAATATTACTTAAAAATAAAAGAGAGTATATCTAAGAAAACACTTTAATGTAGCAATTTTCTTTTCAAACAAAAAAAAAAAAGTCTACTTACTGATGTTGATACATGATAATGATGACCAAATATCACATCTGTCACATATTTTGGCATATTTAATAAACCAGAAATATTGCTATTTTATAACGAAAACAATACATAAAAATCCAGTTAGAATAATACTCCACTCGTTATGGTTTATTATGAAGTCTAAAGCTTAAAATTATTACACGTTTTAAGTGTTTCATAGAGTAGCCGGTGTTTACGGCGCCGAGTAAAAGATCCGAAGTGTTACAATAAAGTTGTTCCACCAATGTTAATCGTTTCAAATCAATCTAGAAGAAGGTATTATTATATACTATTGATATAACGACAAATCAAATTGACCGTAACTATACGAAGGTTCCAAATGGAATATGATCCAACGCATGTCAAACGTGGATTAAACTATGTGTTTCATATAAAAGAATATATCAAATGATTTGATCTGAATTCGAGGATAACAATGCATAATATTCAGTATATATATTACTTCTGGAAGAGAGGGTTTTAATTGCATTTAAACTCTTGTTGCTTTCCATGTAAAAATCAACTTTAGTCATCTTATATAAAACATATACATATATACAACGAATAAACTCTCAGAAAATTGATTGAATTCAAATGGTGGCTCAGAATAATCTAATGTAGCTTTTAACTTTACGTAGTTGGATAATATAACAAGTAACAAAAATTTAAATGAACAGTTATACTATCTACAATATATCTTGTTTTTTCCCTCTAAACTAAAGTAGTTCTAAGATTTTCCAGAAAAAAAAATCAAATGTATATATTTTTAAGGGCAATTTTTTCAAAATAACTTTTAAAAGGTTTTTGTTACAATAATAAATTTTGAAGAAAAAACATGACTAAAATAGACCTTTTTAATTTTGAAAATTATAATATTTTTCTATTTTTTTTTTAACTTTAAACTTCATCTCCGAAACTTTACTCATAATTCTAGATTCTAAGTTTTGATTAGTTAAACAGAAAGATATAGATGTATATTTATACACTTTAATAAAATTTATTTTGGTTATTTTTTTTTAAGTATATTTTAATGGAAACTGTTTTTATGTTTATTTTAAAATATTCCTCTATTTTCAATAAGATTTTTCTATTTATACTCAAAATGTATAAGAATGTTATTTGTTTCCTTTATAACAATATCTATTTTTAAATAAGAAACATATCAAACAGATTTTATTCTATAGTAACGTTTAGAATAAAAAATAAAAATGGATTGGACATGCTGTTATCCAATAATTGTATAATATTACAACCATTACGGCAAGATATATATTTTAATCGGAATTATTATGAAAGAATATGAAAAAATTATATCAAAACATAAATGATTTGATGGGAACATTAAAGTAATCTCTTTCAATATGTCGACTTTGACGCTGACGTTTTCAGTGTCGTCCTAAATTTTTCATTTCTTTCACACGCACATACACAAAATGAAGAGTAGTACTCCCTCTATTCCTTAAGATGCATATTTTAGAAAAAAAATTTGTTCCTAAAAGATTCATGTTTTACATTTTCAATGTATATTTTATTATATAATTGTAAACTTCAAAAAACTTAATTGCACTAATTGATTTTTTATTGGTTTAAAATTATGGAAAGAAGATAAATACAAAAAACTATGTAAATTTATTGTGTTTTATTAAAAAGTGTGAAAAACTAGAATATGGATTTTTAGGAACAGAGTCGCAGTATATAAATACAGAGCCGGTGAGAAAAAAATAACAATCGTCACGTAAAAGCATCTCTCTCATATTCCCACCTGATTCCTCAACTGCTTCGTCTTCTTCCTTTGTCTATATTACAAAACACACGACTGTGATCTCCACCAATGGCGTTTCAGACCGTGACATACTGGCTCACGGAACATCCCAACATCGTTAACTTCCGTTGGAGTCCAACCCAATCATACGCCTCCACGTGGTTTTTCCTCTTCACCGCCGTTTCATTTTACGTCATCGCCGCCGTCTCTCTCCACGTCCTCCTCGCAGTCACCCGCCGCCGACGCGGTCTCTCCCTCGGTCCTATCCCAGCTCTGCACAGCTTAGCCATGGCGTTGATCTCCGCCGTCATATTCGTCGGAATCCTCCTCTCCGCCGCCGCGGAGATTAGGGATACGCGGTGGTTATGGCGGCGAACGCGGACCACGGCGCTCCAGTGGTTCCTCTGTTTTCCCGTGGGGACACGCGCCTCGGGTCGCGTGTTCTTCTGGTCGTACGCGTTTTACCTCTCTCGGTTCCTTCATTTGGTCCGAACGTTCTTCGCGGTGATACGACGTCGTAAGCTCAGTTTCTTCCAGCTCATCAACCAGTCTTCTCTCCTCTGTATCTCCTTCCTCTGGCTAGAGTACTCCCAGTCCTTCCAGGTTGGTCATTAATTTAACTTAACCGGTTCGGTTTTCACAACAGATTTAAACCGAATTTCTAATTCGAAAACCGTCTTTGGTTTGTGCAGGTTGTGGCGATACTGTTAACGACCGTTTCTTACGCCGTCGTGTACGGTTACAGATTCTGGACAGCGATAGGCTTACGTGGCGCTTGTTTTCCGTTGGTCGTTAACTGTCAAGCCGTTTTGTTGGGGTGTTTGACGGTGTGCCACGTAGGCGTTTTGTGCATACACCTGGTCAAACGCGGCGGTTGTAACGGTATCGGTGCTTGGCTGTTTAACTCCGTTCTAAACGCCGTTATCTCGTTGCTCTACTTGAAGTTTTACGTCAAGACGCGTTCGTTAAGCCCACGTAAACAATAATAATAACTTTTTGTATTATTAAGAAAAATGAATATATTATTAACCGGAAAATAAATCTACTTCAGGAAGAAAAAATGAAGACTGGAGATTAAGATTTTTCTTCTGTTTTGGTATGATAATTAACTTACGTGAATGTATGTATAGACTATACGTAAACCCATAATCGGATTTTGATAAAGATATTTAACAACTGAGTAATTTATGTTACTCTTGAGACAAAACTATCAAAGAATGTAATATCAATATGCTATTTTTTGTTACGTTATACTATTATTTTTTTTAGATACTTTTCATCTTTTGAAGTTTCACTCTTTTCCCAGGTTGCAAGTTAACAAAAGTCCGGTTAGATTTGGTATTGGATTCGTTACTTTTCCAACATCTAATCAAAGAAAATTAAGACAACGTGCAGAGTTAAGTCAAAGGGAATACCTTTTTATGAGTTTTGTAATAATATAAACCTGAGAAAAGGACAAAAGTCGATTTGCACTATACATATTACAATATCAATCTCCGGCGTCCACTTGTTTCCGGCTAATAAGAACACCGTCGTCCCAAGTTTCAGAGTACCTGAGGAACAAAGGCATCAATGATTAAGAAACTTGGGATTGTTCTTTTATGAAATAAGAGTTTAAAAGGGTCACTGACCTTGTTCCATCCACGTCTATACAGAGGAACTGACCGTCACGCCATCCATCTTTGAATTGTCCAAAGAATATCTCACCTGACTTTGAATAGAACCGTCCTTCCCCGCTTGCTTTTCCTTTCCAGAAATTTGCAAACCATCGGTCACCTTTGTGGAAATAAAACCATCCCTACAAGAAAGAACCAAACAAGTTTTGTCTGTCTGATTACAATTTATATATGTGGGAAAATAGGCTTACATGGCACTAGCTTGATAAAATCTTAAAGACTTGGTGATTTTTAGCAGTATGTGCACAAGTTTGGTCTCAATAAGCTAATACAAATCCAAAAGAGCAAAGACTATATAATTACCTTTCCGTGTATTAAATCTTCTCTCCATGTGCCTTGGAACACATCTCCGTTCTTGAAGTAGAATGTTCCAAGACCAGATCTTTTACCGTTGTGCCACATCCCATCATATATGCTTCCATCTCCAAGTACCAAACGACCCTGGTGGGAACATTCCAGCCATTACTTTGGGATCAATTAAGAAAGCTTGTCTCAAGCATAAGGCCAACACTACAGTTTACCTTTCCTTCGGGAAGGCCTCCTTGGCATCTTCCCTTGAACAATCCTCCTCTGTAATGCATCTCTTGAATAGGACTCCATCTTTTTGATGAATCTCGCTCTGCTTCCTAAAGTGAATAAGAATTAAAAGTGGCACGAAGTTTAGATAAAGACAAAATGACTCTTGATCATGGTTGCAGACTCAACCCAGGAAACGACTTTGTGTCTCTAAGCATGGTAATAATTATATCACAGACATCATAGACTTCTACATTGCTTACTTACCAGCATAGACGCTGCTCGAGCGGATAAGTTTCTTTTCTTTGTAAAGTCAGCATATTTCTCAGATAGCACACTCGATTCTTTTGTCGAGCTATTAGAGTTGAAAAATGATTCATCTCTGGAACCACCCTTCCTAGAGGGTTTACTGGTGATATTGAGATTACTGTTCAAATTCTTTGAAGGTCTCACACCAACAGGAAGGTTGACAACACCCAAGCTAAGCACTGCGGTGTCTCCAGAATCAGCTGGCCGTTTCTGCTCAATCTGATATCCGGGATCCATACTCCAATTAGTAATTGGCTCCCTCTGGATAGCACCATAATCTACAAAAGATGATATTGTATTCACTTTTAAGATACTACTTCAGCTTCCTATGAATAAACAAGCAAAGAAGCATGCATAACTAAGCTGTTTTTAGATTTTGTACCTTCTATATTTTCATTTCCCAGACCCAGGCGACTGTTTCTAGATGGTTCCTCCTCTATTACTAGGTATTCACTATCACCACTCTCAGAAACTTCCATGAGTTCCTCAGAGTCACTTTCAAATCCTTCAACACTCTGATTAGATATTTTTACGTTGGAAGAGTCTGCTGAATCTTCCACTGCAACCGGCGGTTCTCCAAGTCCACTACTTGTTTCCTTTTCGAGTTGTGATCGATATTTCTTGAAGATGTCCAAAACAAAAGGAAAAAGACCAGAAAAAATATTGCCTTTGCTGGAAGTTTCCTCTTCTGAACAACTGCGGTGACATATGAGGCTTACATTAGTGCTTAATAGTGGCTATTGGAAATAAAATGTGAGTGATCAGAACCAGCATAGCTTGAAGTTGTAAACCTTCTCTGAGCATAAATATCAAACCTTAGAATAAAAAAGGTTGTGACGAGGACTTTAGGCTCCAGATCAGGTTCATGAACAGTGGATACTATGATGTCTCCAGTGTACTCCATTGTTTGACGAAAAGTACGGAGAATTGTTTTCACGTCCTTCTTCTGAAGAGCTACCGAGCTAGCCACAATGCATATAATAGCGTTTAGATCCTGCATAATGGAAAAAGAAAATCCATGTGTTAAGATTATTTTATTCACATTGCTGTCAAACCGAGAACTTTAGTACAAATGAGTATTCTATGGAATGTTCTTTAAGAGATTAGACATACCTTTATACCAGGGCGAAAGAAAGGGCAGTCGTATATAGCTTGTAAAATAGAACTCTTAAGGTTCTGACCAACTCCAAAACCAACCTTTGCTTCTTTGTAGTTTTCTAGAATCTGGATATAAGAGAGTTGAAAGGTTAAATACAAGTTCAAACTATACTACTATCCTACGAGATGTAAATATATTCTTTGCATTAAGTTAAACCACTGAAAAACAACTACAAGAAACTTACCGTTGTAACTTCAGAGTCTTCAAGTTCTTTAAGATCTTTATGCATCACGTCGATAAAGTTTCCATGCATCCCCTGTATAAAACCATATAATGAAAAATGACAATAACTTTTGAGTATACTTATGAGAGACAAAAGTATGCTCACACTTATCAGAGCTGAGGATGCATTTATCGCCATCGAAACAGCATTGTTTGCATTTCTTAGCGCCTCGTCCAAAGTTACCAAATCCTTCTGTAGTAAAATCTCAATGTCGATATCTAGAAAGCCCAAATTAAAGTCAGTTCACGGTCAGTAGGACAACCAAAACAAAGGGTAACTTTGTCAGGAAGTATTTTATACTGCTAATAGAAATACCTATACAAAAACTAGTGTGTTGCTGCAGTTTCCTAGCCAATTCGTCAACCTGGACACATCCTGAAGAATTAGAAAAAGAGAAGAAAAAAAGACTGCAACTAGAGATAGTAACTGAAGCTGGACTTGTTTGTAGATAAAAAAATTCATTAGATGGACTATTATAGAATTGTTTTATGAATATGAGATAGTAGCACAACAAAAACTACCTCTTCAAGACGCCTTCGCCCTTCAAAGCTGAAAGGCTTTAACAGCACAGCAACAGCTAAGCTACCCCCAGATCTTACTGCGCGAAGAATATTAATAGCTTCAACCTGGTCAGAACCATATCCAGCACTGGCCACCTGGTAAAGGAATAGTTTAAGAAGAATCAGATGCACGACAACTACTGTTCCACTGAAGAGAAAAATATCGGGAGAATGAAAATCATTAGCATTTGACTAAGAGCCTATGCAAAACTTAGGAAGCATGGTTGTTAATTACCAATTCCACACACTGTATCATGCTTAGCTATGTTAAGAAAATAATTTACTTAAACATTGTGGCGACATTGAAATGCAAAAGACACTCAGATATACAGTAGCATAGGACAGAACACAAACAAGGATAGGCAAGAGAAGTACAAACAAGGATGAAGGCCTTTGGACGTGATTGTATCAGCTCAACTGGATTCATGGTCTTGAAAACATCATCTGCACACACAAAGAGAGAGGTCATAGATAAGAAAGGTAGCATATGAATCCCTGTTATCTTCTTGAACAGCTAGCTAAACATATGGTGCACGAAATACGGTAAGACAGACATAACTATCTAACTGAATCCACTGTCTCAAACTTTAGGATTCAAGTACATTATCAAACACCCTGCTCCCTGATCTCTGTTCTCTATAAGAAGCTAATCGCTGAAGTATCCAATTCTCGCTAACAGATGCTAAATTACCCAAATTTCAAAACTCAAATAAAAAACAAAAGTATAGACCTTTGTGATGGATCCTTTGCTGTAAGACTGAATCTCCAGAGCTGTCTCTGCTAATACTCCTGCAAAAAGGAGAGAACTTTAAAGTTAAATTTGGTAAATTTCATGAATACACAGAACAACGATTTCATGAGGGAATCGAAACAATTATTACCAGAACCGGAGAGGAAGTGAAGGAAAAGGAGAATCCAAGCAAGAATCCATGATAGACTCCTTGCGACTACCGATGACGACAACCTCAATGAACTCAGACCCATCTCCAGTGGTTCCATGTTCATCATCTCTCTCGCACGTCTCCGCAGAAGCCGAATCTCTCACCAAGCACATCACGCAAACCCGACGCGCCTTTGGAACAGTAGATTGCAATCGCGGTGTAGCAGCAACGGATGAAAAAGGAATGGCGAAAGAAGGAAGGAGAGGTGTACGAGAGAACAGTGGTGCTCGGAGAGTGGAGAAGACGGGAAGCTCCATAGAAATCTGCATTGCTCCTACGGAGTCACTTAGAATGCAAAAGACGGAGAGGATCGGAGAAGGGGCATGTCTGTCTGAAGCAGAGGCGACGGAGGAAAAAATATCCGCCGAGACAATAAATTTGTTAATTATGTATAAAACCCTCAGTTTTATTACTTATTTCTGTTTTGATCCCATTTTATATTGAATTGCATGTTGTCCATGAATATTCTTCTCATATTGAACCAACCTTTTATGTAGGATATTGTTTTTACCTTTAACTCATCAAAAATCTGACTCTAGTATCTTCAAGTTCTACATTGAGATCGGATCATCTTTTCAGGTAGCACATCATATCTATCTCTTGTTTCTTTGCATGATCATCTTTGCAGTTGAGATCAGGTTAGTTTTGATCGAACCAAATTTGAATTTGTTGGGAAAGACTAAGAAAACCAGACATCTTTTGTAGATAAATTTTCATTCATCAAATCCACTTGTAGAAAGCTATGAACGAGCAGGTTCTTGTTTCAGATTAATTTTACAGTTAGTAATCTTTGATAAAGCTATAGCCATGGAAACATAAAATGTTTAAAAGGCTCAAAAGTTATGTAACAAGTTCAAGGTGGACAATGTAACTCTGAGTAAGGAGACTAATATAATTCTGGTTATTTGACATTGACCCATCTTAGGCTTAATTATAGAACACCTTTAATGGAGTTTTTAGAGGGGTTCTTAAGAGGGAGAAGTCCACATTTTTTTTAAGAACCATATCTTAATGTTCCCAAATAAAAGATCAATTTGTGTAGCTTCTTGTACTGTTCGCGGACCCAATTGACACGTGACGATCCGCAAGGTTCCAGTGGTAAAGATGCTCTTATCAATTGTATTCAATGTTGTTCTATTGATTAACTCACAAATTCAATTAGCGTGTACGCATCTTAGTTTGCATATTGGGTGCGTCAAAGCTGTTTGTGTCATGCAAATCCAACTGTTAACAAATCGCCTTCAAAACTGACATTGTAAATGAGAAACTCTTGTGTTCATTTAAGTTAGAAAACAACAACATGTCATTAGCCTTTTTGTTGTCAGAAAGCTTTCACACCTTCTGATTCAGTCGGTGATTCCCATCTGAACAAAACTTTGTCGGTGATCGAAGAAGCATAGAACTCACTTTTGTCTCAAAAGGATAATACCTTCTTTCTGTAAGTGATGAGAGAAAGAGAAAGAAAGAAGATGGTTGCTCGTGATCTTTAACTGCTCCATTAGATCATTATTTCAGGAAGATCATATATATATATATATAGATAGCACCTCCCATTTTATTTACATGCCAGCCTCTGCTTGTTCACATGTCATCTTATCTCCTTATCCGAGTAGGTGCAAGTGAGATCAGGTTAGTTTCTTTTAGAACCAAGTTTTGAACCTTTTTTTTTTTTGTTAGATAAGAGTCGAAGATACTCAAAACCAAACAATGTATGTAGATACATTTTGATTGTCATAATTCATCAACCCACTTATATAATTATATCAAACCTATATAACCAGTTCTTATTTCATAAATTTTACAGCCTACAACAGTTAATGCCTAAGATCGTGTGGGCAATGTGATCGAGTTATTACCGAAAAGAATTTTGGTTATTCATCATTGATCCATTAATTAAATGTCCCTAACATCTTATAATATAAAGTAGAGTTCCACGTCATCAATTAATGCTTTCTAGACGTGACATGTGTCCCATACATCAAAATGTTGCGTTTCTTTAACAGATAGGAAAATAAATTTGTGAGCTTTTTGTTAATCTTAAGAATTTGAGCCCAAAAACAAGATATACCTTCGCCTTCATCACCTACACGCCGCGTCTAGGGGTTCGTGTTCTTCTTCGATCCCTAGCATCTTCACCAACAACGAAGTTGTAGTAGGATCTGTAATTTGAATGGTCTTGAAGAATCTCTGTAGCAGCTTCGATTGCGTCTTTACGGCTTCGTTTCTTACCCTCCTAAACGTTACATGTTATTAATTCATTGCTTTAACAAACCTCTTCATTCCATCAACCCACGTTAATCACGATTTTAAATTGGATGCATCTTATCCCCCTGTAGGTCGGTCTCTCCGCACCTATAAAAGAAGCCATCTTCCCTTGAACATCATCCTTTCAACCAGGGAGAACGACGAAGAAAGCTTACTTTCTGTAAAATGACTAAATCATCAATCCTTATTTCTGATTTGAAGTTAGGCCGATGTGCTTCCACTGTTGAGGTGAGATTTTTCAGCTTTTGGGAAGCCGAACGTCAAGCGTAGCGGTGAGCTGATGGGTCTGGATATGCTCTTACTTGATTCAAAGGTGAATCTGTTCTCAAACTCATGTTCATAGTGCTCTTATGTTCATAAGCTCATGTACATCATATTTTTTTCTCATATTCGTAGTGTTGTTATGTTCTTGAACTCATGTCCATAGTGTTTTTTAAACTCAACAAACTCTTATATTTGGATCTTAATTAAACATCCTCTAAAATAAAATTTAGAAACGTTTGTGATTATGTTCTTTAACTCACGTTCTTACTTTTCTTCTTTGTTAAACTCATGTTTATAGAAATCTTAAACTTATTTTGGCTGAGTTCTAAAACTCATGTTCATATTGTTCTTTTGATCTTAACCTCATGTTCATGTTTATGGTATTTTATCATATAATTTAATGCCGTTACATAGCACCTTACTCCTTATTTCAGTGAGTTAAATAGAGATTTTCCATATGTTTCCACTAACACCGGTAGTATAATTCATTCTCAGACGCTGATTCTTTTTAAACATGTATCCCATAAAGCTTTATCAGATCAATGTCGTTTACAACCAAAAATAACAAGTCAAACAGAATGTAGCAGGTACACTGGATGAATTTAAATGTTAAGAGTTTAATCAATGATGCTTCTTCACAATATCTCATTCCAAAATGAGATTGTCAGTGGTAGTTACTCGAAACTTATAGACCGGTGGTGGTGGACGAAGATATTTTATGGGCAATTTCAGATATAGGAGGAGCTAGATTTGGGCATGGAGCAGCATATGGTTTGGTGAGGATGTTGATTCAACCTGTGACGAGGAAGAATCTTGAGAGCTATTGTGGCTCTGTTCTTTAGCAGAGCAGACGATGTCGTTCCTACTTCCTGAATTGGTTCTACAGAGGAAGAACGCCAAGGGGAACCAGAACGTTATGTTACGGCTGGTCAAGAAGGTAAACCAAATCAAACGTTATGTTACGGCTGGTCAAGAAGGTAAACCAAATTAATTTTTAACCATCCAAATTTTTATTTCTCAATTGAATTCGTTTACTAAACCGGGTTATGGTTTTGTTGTAATATATTTAAGCTTGTGGAATGCAATTTGTTCTCTTGGTGCAAGCAATTTAACTCTGTCTAAGATATCAGAGGAGTAGAAGGTGATAAAGGAAGGTGATGCAAGATCTAACTCCAAGCTAGAGTAGGAGGAAGCTTTAAAGCTTGGATCAACAAGTCCTGCAACAATTTAGCCAAAAGAAAAAAGAAAAAAAAAAGTCATGCAACCAAGTCTCCACTTGACACCCATTAAAGGTTGTTTTTAAATACAAGACTATCAGTTCTTATGTTTTTTATTTTTGCGTTTATGATTTGATTCCAATAGTTACTGCGATTAGGTTAGTGTTTAATGTTGTTTGAAATGTCAGTTTGATCTCTTCATCCTGCAAATGGTGCAGCTGAGAAGTTTCTGCAATTCGCATGCATAAAATTTTTCAAAACCGCTTTTGAAATTTGGCCAATATGGTGAATATTTACTCTTGGTTTGGAATAGCTAATGTGATACTCGATGTTGTTTGCCAAGGGAACAATGGTACATGATCCAGGGACGTGCCATCGTTGGTTGGTCACGAGCCACATGATCTACGGTATTTGCATCTGTGGTCTTACATGTTTTCCTAAAGATTATTAATATTCCTTTCCAATCATGGAAAAATGGTAATAATTTTCATGAGATGAACCAAGCATAAATACATTTGAAATTAAGTTGTAACGGTTTTAGAAAAATTGAAGATTTTTTTTTGAAAGAATGTTAAATTTATTCGAAACAAAAAAAAAATTGTACAAAGAAAGAGTTTCAATGCTTAGAGTTAGTAGTTCCAGAAATCAAGCAAATATATTAAGATTTTTTTTGTTAAAGAACAATATTAAGAATTGTTATCATATAAATATATGTACTAATAGTGTTATGATAGAAATATATGTACTTATAGCAAACTCCTTTTCAAAATTGTTCAATCGTATCAGAAATGGTAGGATACATATTTATTTGTGTAACATGAATTTTATCCTATTTTCCTTCAAAATTACATCATGAAATAAGGCTGATTTTCATTTTATTATTGAACACAACCCCAAATACCTTCTAACTAAAATGCAAATAATTTGAAAATTCACAATTTCTTTATAGTATCCAGTAAATACAATAAAAAATCAACAAGAAACTAAACAATATCTTAACAAAAAAATATTTTAGAATTTTGTTTGAACAAAATACCACATGGTTCAAATCCCGCGCGTAGCGCGGAACGACCCTAGTATATTATATGCGTTTCAGTTTACTTGTCGTTTTAGATTTGTACACATAGATTAATAAAACATTTAATTTTACATATTTTTAGATAAAAACACAATTACTCATATACGTAAATACATTTCAACCAATAAAAAAATATATAAAATTAATAAATTTTGCATTGAAATTATAAAACGACGTTTATTTTGAAACGAAATTTTGTCTTTACAACGACAAATAAACTGAAACGGAAAGAGTATGTATACCGCTAATACAAGGTAAACCTAATCCTCACGGTTTTAAACCAATTATTACTATTTTCACCTACACAATGATTGGTAAAATTCATGAGCATGAAGTCAAGTCTTCTCAACATATTAACTCTCTTTTTTTTTAAATGTCTCCAACTTTGCTATTTCTGAAGCTTATTCATGAATCCACGAATGTTTGTACATGTTAGGTGTTTACTCTTTTCCCACCAAAACAGATGATATGTTTTTATGTTTTAATGATCGAATCTCATGGCATGTTTTCTAGAAACTAGCTAAAATAATGTAAATAAATATATTAACATGTAGAAACAATAATGAAAACGTACAAAATGAAAAAATCGAGCAACAGAAAGAAGAGATGGGATCATGGAAAAACAGTTTCTACTTGCGCGGGATGTTGTGGGTTCGTTCTTCATTAAACAGAATTACATGCGAACGTGTGAAAATGGTTACTTATAATAATAGTATAACTAGATTCTAACCCGCGCTAAAGCGCGGATAATTTTTCGATGATAATTTTATATAATAATTTTTTATTTATTTGAAATAAACCTTGGTATAAAATATGTAATCCGAAGTCCGAACCGAATTCAAACTAAAAAAACTGATGCGTATATACTCAACTGTAGGCATATATAATTATTTTATATTAGTAAATAAAATATAAATAATTAGTTATTTATATTTAGTGTAATATAAATTGAATTGATTATTTTAAAAAATAATAGATTACTTATTTAGTTCCTTAATTTTAAACTAGTATATATATTTAATAATATTCAAGTTATGTAGAATTAGAAATAATAGAAAATCTAGATAATAGTCATATCTAAACTATTTGTAAGTAGTTAAAAATAGGACTCTGTTTTAATATAGTAGACTCACGTCTCTTTTATTTTTTCCGGTTGTTTTATATTAAAAGTTTAAAACATAAAATAAATAAGTATAAAATTATTTTTATAAAAAAATAAGTATAAATTTTTTTCAACAATTAGCAGTTAATTGGGCATGCTGTTTCACCATTACTGTCAACTTAATATTCATGAATCCGTAATAATGACCCAATTTATTTTCTTTAAACCGTCAATGTAAAAATTCATAGCAAATTAACGCACGAACGAACGAACGGTTATGACAAAATAAAGAGAATTCAAGAGCCAAAGAAGATGGGCTAACAAATATTCACCACAATCATTTTCTTTTACCACAAACTGTAGATTATTCACAAAAATAAATAATTAATGAAAAGATAGCACTACCCTCGAACATGCACTTATAAATAGAGGAATGGTGTGATTAACGGACATTCATCATCAGCATTACAATCTCAATCATCACAAGAATCATACACATCACACAAACAGACAAAAAAAATGGCGAAGTTCCACAGTATTCTCATTCTTTTGTTCGTGTTCATCACAAGTAACAACAATAACACTCTCTTCTCTGTTTCATCTTTATGTTTATCTTGCACTGTTTTGGTTTTTCTTTTATGGTATTTGTTAACAGTTTTAATTCATTTGGTTTGTGTATTTCTAAACTGCAGAGAGCATTGCTGTTTCCGCCACCGTGTTCACTTTACAAAACAGCTGTCCTTACACCGTCTGGCCCGGAATCCTCTCCGGCAACAGCAACACCCTCGGCGACGGCGGCTTTCCCTTGACTCCAGGCGCTTCCAAACAGCTAACCGCTCCTCCGGGATGGTCAGGCCGGTTCTGGGCTCGTACCGGCTGCAACTTCGATTCCTCCGGCAACGGTAACTGCGTCACCGGAGACTGCGGCGGCGTCCTCAAATGCATCGGCGGCGGAGTTCCTCCAACAACTCTGGCCGAGTTCACCGTCGGAACAGGCGTTTCCGGTAAAGATTTCTACGACGTGAGTCTCGTCGACGGTTACAACGTCGAGATGGGGATAAAACCCCAAGGAGGCTCCGGTGACTGCAAATACGCCGGCTGCGTCGCCGACGTTAACACGGTTTGTCCTAACGAGCTTAGGATCATGGATCCAAAAACAGGAACTGTCGCCGCGTGTAAGAGCGCTTGTTCGGCGTTTAATTCGCCGGAGTTTTGCTGTACCGGTGCTCACGCGACGCCGCAGACTTGTTCTCCGACGCATTACTCGGCCATGTTTAAGAACGCTTGTCCTAGCGCTTATAGTTACGCCTATGACGATGCGACAAGTACTTTCACTTGTGCAGGAGCTAACTACTTGATCACTTTCTGTCCCACCCGGTCTTGAAAACCGGTTCTCCGGTTTAGATTTCGGTTAGGTTTCTCTTTTCATGTTTATTTTGCTTGTTATGTACGGAAAGATGATGACTTTGTTTATCTTCTTCCATTTTTTTTCCCCTAAGTATGCCGTTGTAACACAACTCATTTGCATTGTTCATTTCATTTGTATTCTTTTGAATTATTATTTTTGAAGACATTTTGCAGTACTTACATACATGCTAACATATTAATATTAGACAAAATAAAGATGGATGATTGATTAGAGATTAGAAGTCTACTTTGTTTTCAGGTCATTACTTACATGAGTGAGCAATAACAACATCTACTGTTAAACCAAAGAGAGACTGAGCTTTCACTACTATACTCAACTTTTAAGCCATGGTTAAGGTCCACAGGAGGAGGGTTGGTTAGCCTATCTAGGAGCTTAGCTGTTGAGGTTAAGATCAGTGTTTGTGATGTTCTTTTGATTTCCACCTGCAAGCTTTCTTCATTCCTTTTGCAGCTTGAACGAATCCCACTATAACCTGAAGCTCATCCATTTCCTATAAATAAACCAGAGAGAAGACAAATATCACAAAAATGTTGTAGCTTTTTGGCTTCTTTTGATTTCAATAGTCAGAAGAAGAGGGAATGTTACCTGAGCCATGAAGTGTCTCTGAACAATGTCAAGTAGTTGCTCCTTTGATGGATTAGGAAGTGTATCAACCTTATAAAAAGACAATCACATCTTTGTCAAAAACAAAACTCACTTTCACAACCAGTAACTAAGAGGGTAGAAAAGAGATTGTTCATCTTGACTCACGAGGTTAAAATGTCGTATGTATCTCTGTAATGCAGGCATATCCAACTTGCTAAGATCAACCTTCTGCGTAAAAACCATATACTATATCATAATCAGTAACCAAAAACATTCAAAAGCATCTCATAATTTCCAAAAGGCGTATTACCATGTTCGCACCAGGAATAACACTCTGGCTTTTTGAGTGTGAGTCACAAGATAAGGCCTTGCACATTGTCTTATTATGAGATAACCGAGCTGGTCTGTAACCTCTTTGCTTCGACTTATGAGTCTTCAAAGTGTCATCAGATGCTGCAAAAGACAATCAAAGAACATGTCTTTTAACTTAACACACTCAACACGGAGAGTTAAGTGATATATTACAGATTTCTGATAAGAAACCAAACTTACTCATATGAGAGAGATTCCATTGTGTATGCTGCTGGACTTCAGTATCATCATCTTCTTCTTCATTCCCTGTAGGAGCTTCAAGGACACTAAGTGCATTCCTCTGCAACTTCACTTCGATTCCATTTGTCAAAACCTGATAAATTTAAGACCATGAGGACTAGTATAAAAGATTGCAATAAAACAAGTTAAAGTTTGAGACTTTTTCGAGAAATGGGAATGCTGGGAGACAAGAACTGGTGGAATGTGATATGGATAATAGTAAAATAGTCTGCATTGGGTTATGAAGTGATTATAATACTTAGTATTTAAAAAAAAAAACTAATTAAGCAGCGTAATGAATTGATAAGGTCTATAAAAGTAACTTAAGGAGATAAAATTCGGTAGTGGGTGAAAATGACCCATCTCAAAAAAAAAGAAAGAACAAAACTCTAATTAAATTAAATTAGTGTGACAAGTAAAACAAATCTAAAAGCCAGCTTGAACCCACAGAAGATGAAAGGATTCACAAGAAATTTTGATGAGACAATGGAAAAAGAAAGTTCAAAATAAATATAAAATAATTATGAAGGGATTTGAGAATAAAGTTTTTTTTATTTTTATCTGCTTGCATTATTGAACTTAAAGCTCGTAGCTTGATTCTGTATTTTTAGCTCGAATCAACACTTCTCTCTCAACCAAACCGAACACAAAGATGTAATAAGACAAAACACAGATAGTATGATCTTATCCTCACCAGCCAATGCCAACCACCGAGTCCGACGGCTTTCTTAACGACGCCTTGAAGACCGACGAGAACAGATTTGGTACGGTTGTTTCCGGTGACGACGACTTTCGTATGACGTGGAAGCACCGTTAGTTCTTCCTCGCTGCTGCAATCTCCGAAGCAGCTCTGTAGCTGATTGAATCCTCCATTGAGAACCTTTGAATCATCAGCACCTTCCAGCATTTTGTTTTACGATCTTTTAAATGGAAGTTGATGCATATTATCGGGAGGATTGAGCAGAGAGGAATCGAGACGAGAAATTAGGGTTTTTTTTGGTTCTGATTGTGTGAGGAAGAAAGACAGAGTAGTGAGGGAGGAGGGAAAAGCAGAGTCTATAGTAAGAAAGTGAAAGTCAAGGACCTAGCTCAACTACCAATTATATCCCGCCACGTGGATTTTGTTACTGCATCCATTTGCACAATGGAAACTGAGCGTTTTTTTTTTTTGTCTTTAATGGTTACACCAAGATGTGCTTAAATCAAATCAAAAGTTACATGCATATGTTTACTAAAAACACACAATTTAAATGCAAAAAGCTCAAATGGCATGTGGTTTGTTTCTATCAAGAACATGTTATATTATGTTAATTCATACTCTAGTTTGTATTGGAATTCGAAAAAAAAATGGATCATTTTGTTTAAATCCTTATGAACAGTTTAGGTTCTTATTTGTATTGGCCACACATTAGTAATTTTTGTGTGTAATGTATACACGCGATCGACGTGAATCTGAATGGGTTGACTGATTTTTATGTAAGGAGACAGGCCTAATGGGCCCATGCATTCTTATAATTACGCTAGTACCCCTCGATTTGTGTGTGTTTTCCTTTCGTCTCCCATTAATTTGATTTTTCTTTTTTGAATCACATAAAATACTTTGCATCGTATAATGTCCATATAAAACAGTTAACTAGAACCAAAGTTGATATATGGAATGATTCTTAAGACACTCCATTTTCTAGGTTTGAAGGTAAAAAAGCTAAAAAATGAAAACATATTGTGAGTTTAGACCCCAAAAAAATCGACAAACTAATATGAAAGTAATCAGAAAAAGCAAAACAAAATTTTAGTCAATGTTTTGGCCTAAAAAGCCAAAAAGATGTTTCTATCACCAAACATTTCGTGATCAATACACTAAACAGTTCTATTTGTAAAATTTCAAAATATTTGATCTATGAAATTATAGATAAAGAAAATTATTACCACTTGGCACATAATGAGATTAACGAAAGATTTAAAACAGAACACATCATTAACATACCAACAAGGTCGTTGTAGTATAGTGGTAAGTGTTCCCGCCTGTCACGCGGGTGACCCGGGTTCGATCCCGGCAACGGCGTTCTCTTCATTTTTCCCTTAACAACACTAAAACCCTCTAATTCATTCCAAGTGTTATTTAATTGTTAGAGTTGTTTATATACTCCTTAGACAATTCACTCCCTTAAACTACACTTTAATAATTTAGAATCAATTTTTGAAAGTCACAAATAATAAATTAAGAATGACGTATATTATGTCTCATAAGTCAGAACGTTGACAAGAAAGAACCTCCACCTTTATTCGTCATTCAACTACATTTTTTGAAGTAACTTCTGCCAACATTTTAAGACCACAGCCAAACATTCTTATTATTATTCTTATACTCCATTAAATTCCTATACAAAGAACTTTCAAGTAAACTAGATGGTACCATCAAACTCCTAATATGGGCGATGTAACTATCGTAGTAAATACTATAAGAACCATGACGAATCAATATATATTTTGCTTTGTATCATTGGAAAAAGTACGAAGAAGGTTATAAAAGTAAAAGAAATGAACATTTGACAATACACAATCCAAGCCGGACAAATATATAATCCTTTATTTCTCGAGTGAGATTTCCATGACACAAAAAAACGAAAACTTGTAGTATTAAATTTATAATTATCTTGAAACACGGCTTTAATCATTTATTATTGTTAAAAAAAAAACCAATCAAATGGTGTGTGTGTTTGGGACCCACATTGTCTTCCCCACATCCTCTCTGTATTATTTGCTCAAGAGACGCATTACAAACACACGCGCTATTATCATCTACAGTCAACCACACACCTTGTTATGTACACCTTAGCTAATCTCACCGTGTCAGGACAAGTGGACAAAGTCTTTGTAATAAGAAAAAACAATGGTTCTTAAATGTGAACTCGCGTACTTGAACACACGACCCCAAGTTAATACTTTTCTTTCATTTTATAAATAAATTATTTTTTTTTTGAGAAGAATTCTTCATCGATTCCAGCGAAGGTAAAAGCGTATTCCTCGTGACCACTAACTTCTCACTCCTCCCTTCTTCAGTCTCCATCTTCACCAAAGCTCCAACCTTTTTCGAGGATGACGTCAGATGGAGCTACGTCGACATCGGCTGCAGCTGCTGCTGCGGCGGCTGCGAGGAGGAAACCGTCGTGGAGGGAGAGGGAGAACAATCGGAGGAGAGAGAGGAGGAGAAGAGCCATAGCTGCGAAGATATACACTGGTCTAAGATCACAAGGTGATTATAATCTTCCAAAACATTGTGATAACAATGAAGTCCTCAAGGCTCTCTGTGCTGAAGCTGGTTGGATTGTTGAAGAAGATGGCACCACTTATCGCAAGGTCAATTCTTTTTCTCCAGATCTGAGGTTAAATCTGTGTATAGATATTGAAATCTGATGACTTTATGGAGAATCTGTATCTTGGAATCTTGATCTATTATTAGTATCCTAAAGTCTTTGCATTTGTAATGATTCTGACATTGTGTTGATGTTTGTTTTCATTTGAGTCAAACAGGGATGCAAGCCTCCACCTGGTGAGATTGTTGGGACATCGTCTCGTGCCAGTCCTTACCAGAGTCCTCTCTCTTCGGCTTTCCAAAGTCCCATCCCTTCTTACCAAGTCAGCCCATCTTCCTCTCGTGGTGAGCCCAACAACAACAGCTCTACCTTCTTCCCCTTCCTCAGAAACGGTGACGTTTCTTCCTCTCTTCCTTCCCTCAGAATCTCAAACAGTTGTCCCGTTACTCCACCTCTCTCGTCTCCAACTTCCAAGAACCCTAAACCGTTGCCTAACTGGGACTCAATTGCTAAGCAGTCTATGGTCAATGCTAAACAGTCAATGGCCTCTTTTAACTACCCTTTCTATGCTGTTTCTGCACCTGCTAGTCCCACACGTCGCCAGTTTTATGCCCCGGTTACAATACCTGAATGTGATGAGTCTGATTCATCTACTGTTGACTCTGGTCATTGGATAAGCTTTCAGAAGTTTGCACAACAACAACAACAGCAGCAGAAGCCATTCTTTGGTTCTATGGTGCCAACTTCTCCTACCTTCAACCTTGTGAAGCCTCCTGTGCCTCAGCAGATGTCTCCAAACGCTGCGTTCCAAGGGATTGGGGTAAGCTCTGAGTTTAAATTTGAGAATAGCCAAGTTAAGCCGTGGGAAGGAGAGAGGATACATGATGTTGGTATGGAGGATTTGGAGCTTACTCTTGGAAACGGCAAGGCTCGTGGTTGATTGTGAATGTGAGAGAAGCTATTCTTCTTCTGTTCTTTATAGAGAGTCTCATGTGTTCTTACTATCCAAACATGGGGGGCACAAAGCCTTCTTCTCCATGTAAGCATTGGAACTTGGGAAGTGTGTTAGTGTTGTTTGTTTGATTACATGAATTTGGTTTTAAAAAAGCATTATTTGTAGATAAGATGTTATGATTGCTCTGTTCCCTTACAAATGCTACTGGCTTGGAACCGTTTTATGTCTTGTCTTGTTAAATTGATTAATCATGTATCTGCTTCTCAACAGCAAAGATTCAATTGATGTTAATGTTTTCTCTATTTGTTAAATCGATAGTTGTTCAGGTTTTTCTCTACTCACTCCTCTCCGAAAAGATCCATGTTTTAGAAAGAAAAATTGTTTCAAAAAGATAATTGTTTTACATTTTCAATGAAAAGTATTTTTCATACTTCACTCTTCTTGCCTCGCGTTCATTCTTTACCCTCTCACTGCTCTTCTTCTTCTTCTTCTGACTCTCCTTGATCATTTGAAGGGGAGACACATATTCTTCATTATCAATCTCAAATTGTTTGCCTGCAACAAAAGTTAAGTAAAAGCCAAAAATATGAGAGGGGTGTGATAGTTATTCAGGTTCTCTCAATTTGTTAATAACTTGCCTTGCTATCATTCTTCAGTCACTCACTAAAAATAACTTATAGAAGAAAGAAAGAAGACTAACCGCTTGTTGAGTGATTAAGAACGAGTCCAGTGGAAGAGAGCGTTTTAAGAAACTCATAAGGGATCCCGTAGAGGTTTCCAGCTGCAACGATCGTGACCGGGCCATTGTAACCTAGATTCTTCAACTCCGTGTCTATTCTCGGACCTAGTCGACTTGGATCATAACCATTGGGGAGCGGACAGTTGTCCATGTCCCACCACACCACCGTTTCAGATGTCGCGTACTCACCCGTCGCCTTGCTCACCCTCTTTATCATCCTTCTTTCTTTTTGTTGTATGAGTTCTTGCAAAGTTGCTTGAGAGATAAGTAAAGCTGATGCAAATAGTTTTATTGATTGTTTTGTGAAGATGCCGTGAGGCTGGCTACATTATATAGGTAAATCTAAAGAGAAGAAAAAGTAAAACTGTTTAGGAAAAGGAAAATCAATGGAAAAGGAAAACCATAGAAAAGGAAAACCATAAAAGCTATGCCTATCCTACTTAATCATAATTTTTAATAAAATATATATTAATTGTTTAATACGTATTAAATAATACCAAATCAATAACACCAAAAATAATAGTATATGTAGCCCTTTCATGGCACATAAGAAAAAAATACTTCCTTTTTAAATATTAAGAAAATAAGATAATATCAAATATTCATATAAATAATATATCATAATTATTCAAAAATATTTGGTTTGGACCCTTATGTCTGAGACACTCACATGTTAATTAAAAAAAATTGGTCCTAACTGGTCAAAATCAGAATAATTATAATTCTAATTACAAAGTTTGAAATAGTTATATTATTTAAAATAATGACTCAGTCAAAAACTAATAAAATATGGTAAATAATCAAAATTAGTTAAAATTATGAACAAAACATATCATAGTCAAAATAATTGTAATTTTAATTACAATTTCAATTACAAAGTTTGAAATAGTATCAAATATTTATATAAATAATATATCATAATTATTAAACAATATTTGGTTTGGACCCTTATGTCTGAGACACCACATGTTAATTAAAAAAATAAAAATAAAAAAAATTGATCCTAACTGGTCAAAATCAGGATAATTATAATTCTAATTACAAAGTTTGGAATAGTTATATTATTTAAATTAATGATTCAGTAAAAAACAAATAAAAATATGGTAAATAATCAAAATTAGTTAAAATTATGGAAAAAGACATATCATAGTCAAAATAATATAGATTTTAATTACAATTTCAACTACAAAGTTTGAAATAGTGACATTATTTAAATTAATAAATTAATGACTCAGCCAAAAACTAATAATATCAAGAGAATTAGTTTTATCGGAATTTTTTGGGTTGCTAAAGTTGTGAACACAACCATTGGAATAACAAATCTGTCAGGAGTTAAAGTTAATTCTGATGGTAAAGTGCTTGTGACAATCTCGCTTAAGGATAACTTCCGGGATACTTTGGTTAGTGAGGTTAATGCGTCCCAAGGAAAGTTTTATATTGGAACTCTGTTTGGTCCGTTTGCCGGAATCCTTAAGCTTTAAAATGATTACAAAAATACTATCAATAAAAGTTTAAGAAATTAAGTGACTCTTTAAGAATAATAAACTGTTATAGACATTAATATATGATTGTTTGTGGATAAATAGGGATGTCAAGGTTGCCAAAAAAAAAAAAGGGATGTCAAATGGACTTCATGACCATGGATGTTACACGCCGTGCTCCTTAACATTTGTAATTATTTTACACAGGTGATTACACGCGCGCTACAGAGTAAAATTTATATATTAATAATCATTAAATATTAACATATAATTTGTATATTAAGAGCGGTGTGATAGTTTTTCAGGTTCTCTCAATTTGTTAATAACTTGCCTTGGTCATCCATTTTGACCCGACTTTCTTCATCAGCCACTTCACGCTCTCCTGACTCTCCTCGAACATTGGAAGAAGGGTAGACTCAGATGCTTCAATATCAATCTTTAAATTGTTTGCCTGCAACAAAAGTAAGTAAAAGCAAAAAATGAGAGCGATGTCATAGTTGTTCAGGTTTTCTCTATTTGTTAATAACTTGCCTTGGAAATCAAGGTCTTCTCAGAAAAGTATTTTTCATACTTAATTCTTCTTGCCTCGCGTTCATTCTTTACCCTCTCACTGCTCTTCTTCTTCTTCTGACTCTCCTTGATCATTTGAAGGGGAGACACATATTCTTCATTATCAATCTCCAAATTGTTTGCCTGCAACAAAAGTTAAGTAAAAGCAAAAAAAAAAAAATGAGAGGGGTGTGATAGTTGTTCAGGTTCTCTCAATTTGTTAATAACTTGCCTTGGTCATTCTTCTTGCCTTACTATCATTCTTTAGACACTCACTGTTCTTGTTCATGTTCTTCTGACTCTCCTTGAACATTTGAAGAAGAGGAGACACATATTCTTCATCATCACTCTCCAAATTGTTTGCCTGCAACAAAAGTAAGCAAAAGCAAAAAAAAAAATAAAAAAATGAGAGGGGTGTGATAGTTGTTCAGGTTTTTTACTTTATCTATTTGTTACAGTAAAAACTTGCCTGGAACATCTTCCCCGGGTCGTTTAAGTACTTATGATACCTTTCAAACGCCAGTTTTTTGGCCTCGAGCAAATCAATATAAGGCTGTAAATATTCATTCACAACATCAGAGGATAGTCATATAGATATTTGTATCCGGATTTATCTTTTAAAAATAAAAGAAAAAAAACTTGCCTGTGATTGCTTGAGAGCCTCAAGTTTTTCTGCATCAACCCTAATCATCATCTCCACGGTATCATCACTCAAATCAACCTAAATGTGGAGAAAAGAATAAACAACGTAAGCGAGAGGGTTAGACAATAAAAAAATATACTTGCAGAGGTAAGGATGGTTACAATGGTTTTATGCATTTCATCCTCAAGGTGGTCAATGAAAGTTTCAAAGCTGGGGAAAGAAGAAACAGGGCATGATGCGCAAAGAAACATGTCACAGCTTCTTGTTGTGTCCACTAGTCTTCTTGTCTCCTCCTCCTCCACACCTGAAACTTTGAGTAAGCTAGACCTATCCCAGAGCCATTCTCCACCAAGGGAGACCAGGGAAGAAGGGTGTGGGTCTTCAAGTTCATAACTTGGTGGATATGCCAGAAGAAGATTGTATCCAACGAGGTCACCCATGTAAATTTCTCGAATGATTGAATCCAGGAGATCAGAATTGGTGGTTATGAGCATTATTGACAAGGGAGAATGACTAGTACGCGAATCCAAATAGCTTGGCACAATATCAGACAAGCCTGTAAGAGAATTAGTTGAATCTAAAAACCCTTTTTTGTGTGCACTAAAAGAATAAACTTTAAGAAGAAAGAAAGAAGACTAACCGCTTGTGGAGTGATGAAGAACGAGTCCAGTGGAAGAGAGCGTTTTGAGGAAATCATTAGGGATCCCGTAGAGGTTTCCAGCTGCAACGATCGTGACCGGACCATTGTAGCCTAGATTCTTCAACTCCGTGTCTATTCTCGGACCTAGTTGACTTGGGTCATAACCATTGGGGAGTGGACAGTTGTCCATGTCCCACCACACCATTGTTTCAGATGTCGCGTACTCACCCGTCGCCTTGCTCACCCTCTTTATCATCCTTCTTGTATGAGCTCTTGCAAAGTTGCTTGAGAGATACGTAAAGCTGAGGCAAATAGTTTTATTGATTGTATTTTGAAGATGCCGTAAGGATGGGTACATTATATAGGTAATCTAAAGAAGAGAAAAAAGTAAAACTGTTTAGAAAAAGGAAAATCGATGGAAAAGTAAAACCATAGAAAAGGAAAACCATAAAAGCTATGCCGATCCTACTTAATGGGCTTCATAGCTTAATAATAATTAATGGGCTTCATAGCTTAATAATAATTAATGGGCTTAATAGCTTAATAATAATTAATGGGCTTACTACCATTAAGTATGGGCTTTACTAGTAGGCATATTATCCGGTACCCGATTGTATCATTCTTAAACTCATTCTGCATTTTTATAAAAATGTTAAAATTCTTTATTTCCTTGCAAATTCAATATCTTTTTTTTTTTGTTAAAAAACTAAATCATATCATCAAATAACTAGTTAGACAAAGCTAGCTAGAAGAAAAAAGCACAACCAATGAACACAACTAGCTATAAAGGCTACAATTCATAATGTATAGAAACAAACTCTGGTCATCATCATATAGTTCATGTTGTTGATCAAACAAGTCACATGGAAAGCAGATCCAGTTCGGTCTTGGGTTCTTTCTCAGTCTCATCATTACATTCTTGGTATCTGAAGCAAGTTGTGAGATGATCATTCACAATGCCAGAGACCTGCAAGAAGGAATAAATAACAGTAGGACCAACGCAGCGGAACCCTCTCTGCATCATATCTTTGCTAATGTACTCTGCCTTTGGCGACTTAACCGGCACTTGACGACCATAACGATAACCATTCCTTAGTGACTTGTGGTTCACAAATCTCCAACAGTAGTTGCTGAATGATCCAAACTCTTGCTTGACCTGTTTTCATTTCACAAAGCTGTTCAGTAAGTTTCCAACGTCTTTACCAAACACACACAACATATCTACCTTGAGAACAGATTTTGCGTTATCTACAATGGCTCGCAGTTTCTGTTCGGACAGGACAAGACATCCGTTTACTTTAAGAGACATCAACCTCTTCTCTGTGAATTCTGATATAGCTAAAGGATCAAAGTCTTCAAAGAGCTTCCTGCAAACATGTAAAACAAAAAACTTGTGCTCATCTTTCTCTCTTTTCCATAAATTTAGAATCAGAATGTTATTACCTAAAGGCATCTCTTTTGTGAAGAATTGAAGGCCAGCTAAACTCAGCCAAGGCTTGTGAGAACACAAGCAGCTCAAAGAGTTTCTTGTCTTCACGAACTGGAACACCCCATTCCTCATCATGAAACTTCACGTAGATAGAGTCTGTTCATCAAAACATCATCACCACTATTATTAACCCCTCAAGTTAAAAAAAACTTCTAGTCATCATCATTTTTTTTGTCTTTATTCTCAACTACAACACCTAGTTTTAGCAGGGTGCATTAAATAATGTTGTTGACATGTATGAAATAGATTGTTACCAATAATCTTCATAACACATACTCAAAAACAAATTACATTTCGAAATACATACAAAGCCATGTGAATTGCTTTTTTGAGTAACATTTTATTGCACCTCCTCGTTATTCACGAAATTATTGCGTTACAATAAAAAAACAGTATTTTTTTTTGCAACAAAATAAACAGAGGAAAATGTGAAAAATTTAAATTAAAGTTAAAATGAGGCAAAAGAGGAAAAAAGAAGTTGTCAGACAAAACAGACCTGAGTTAGGTGTGATCCAGTGGCATCTCTTGACCGGTCCCGGAATCTCAGGAGGAATGTTTCCAACGGCGGCGACACTGTTGACTGATCCGTTCCGTTTCGACGGAGTTATCACTTTCTTAGAGTTCGTCGTCTTCACCGACGAACGTTCCGAGGATGTTGAAGAAGCAGAGGAATCATCAGTTGAGGCTGAGAAGTTGCTCGTCACGGAGGAAGCCGCCGGAGATTTCGTCTCTTGTGGCTTCTTCTTCTTCGCGATCTCTGTTTTCGAAGGTTTGACTCTGTTCCCGGTGGAACAGAGGATGGCTCGTGGCTCAACCATTGGTTTAACTGGAGAACGAAGCTTGGTGAGTGCAGACATCTTTGAGAGGTGGAGAATGGAGAATTTGAAGGAAGTGTGAGGGTAAAATGGGAAAGAGAAAGTTGAGAATTGATGATAAGGAATGAGATGGGATCAGAGAGAGAGATGGAACAGAACAGAGTTGGAGGTTTTTAAAAACAGAACGGTAACAAAAGAAAAGGACTTAAAGAGAGGTTGATGTAATGTAACCGGTAATAGCCGGTGAGTGTTTTGATTGCGTGTCGGTTATTTCAGAGAAAATGGTTAAAGCCGTAAGAATTACGTTTTTTTTTGTCATTAATTAACTGATTAAGTTTGCCGCGCTTTGTCATTTAGAATTGAAAATAGTAGTTTCTAAATAAGTTTCACTTTAAATTTTCTTTTTTGTTTCAAAATAATTGTTACTTTGCATTTCCAATACAACTTTTCACATATAATCTCTTTCTTACCCTTTTAAATAACCAATAGATGTTTTTAAAAATCATTTTTATTCAAATAATTAAACATTAAATAAGGGTACATTAGTATATTTTTCCATTTTCTTAATCTCCGTGAAAAGTGTCAAAATGACACTTATTTAGAAACGGAAGGAGTATTTTACTGTGGGGTTAACTGTAGATCTTTTGAGAAATAAAATAAGGTTTTGGGGGAATGCATCAAATGCTTTTATGACTTTGACCCCATATAACAGTAAAAAGTTCAACGAAACAAAGTACATTTATTTTTTACTCCAACCTCGAATTAACTGCTTCAGTCGCTCGTGCTCAATCACAGCTTTTGGGGCTTCCTTGAAGAAGAGCAAGTACAATGATTGTAAATAAACTAATTTGATTTGACCCCCTCTCTCTTTTTTTTTCTTTGGTTAAAAAATTATGTTACTATTACTATGTAATGTTTTTTTTTGTTTTTTTTACTATTACTATGTAATGTTCATTATTTATATTAGTTTTTCTTTGTAGTGTTCACCAGTTAATCCAAAAAAAACTTAACAGATTCAACAAGAATAGATAACACAACAAATTTCTTACTAGAACTTTTTAAATGGAGATTTCTTGTTCTGCGGTTCTTAAATTGTATATGTATATATTTATATTAGTATTTTTAGTTGTGTGATTCTTAATATTACAAAAACCCCACCCAAAATAAAACCCGAAACTAGAAATTATCATTGGAGTTGCTCTTAGTAATTGTCATATAACATTGTAGCATAACCATATATAAATTCACCTCTTTGATGGGCTAACAGAGTGTATAAAGGTCATTAAGAGGTGGGCAGAGAGTCAGGCTCTGATTTGGTGAAGTGTATGTGGTGCTGGAATAAGAGTGAGGGGTATAACGGGAAATTGAAAAAGCTTTAAGTAGAAGTTAAAAAAGTAGCTTACCGTTAAGTAAAAGCCATCTCATCACCAACTCCACCTCTCCTTGTGGCCTGCCTTTTCTTTTTCCTTTTCTTAACGGCTAACCACTCATTCCTGCTTAATGGGCCTAACTCGATTAAATCATTCGGCCCTAACTCCGTACTTAAACTCATTAAAGCCTTCCATGATTAAAGAAGATATCTCTCATCAACAAACAAACAAAAACTGGTGCAAAATTTAAATTCTGCAACATTGTTTTTGATTCATAACCACAATTGTACTGTACACTTTTAATATCCTTTGTGTAAGAACTAAAAAAGACTAAAGATTTTGTTTCCCTTTAAACCGGTCCAAGAGTGTTGAAATGGTCCCATGCTTCCTAACCAAACAAAAGAAAGGACTTAAGATTCCAAAAAATCATCACAAAAACACTATTAGCTTGTGAGTCAAACCTGTAACAACTCAAAAACTTTCTCAGCCATGTATTTTTGGTTTGAAGAAGCACCCTTTTGTTGCAACTTATCTGGATGAAGGATTAGTAATGCCCTCTGGTATGATTTTCGAACTGCGTTTCCTTCTATCAGATCCATGAGTGGAACTGCCTTCCATCCACTCCCAGACCATAGTATCTGTAAAGTAAAAAAACTTTTTCATAACTTTTGTGCAAATGCATAGACTCAATATGTTAACCTCTAGGAGAATATACTTACATACTGCAGTGTAGACAGGAGAGACCGGATGTTCCCACTCTTACCACTGGACCACTTGCGGATCTTAGCATCGATTTTCTATACATGTTTGCATTTTGTTTTGAGGCTTTTTGTATATCTCTTTGTAGTTGCAGTAAGTAGTATTATTACCTGGAATTCTTCAGCATCATTTCTTGTTTCTTCCGTTTTATTCTCATCTTGTGTTATATCCTCCACCTGTTCAGTACATTACAAGGAAACATAAGAGTTAAGATTGGTGAAAAACTTGAAGGTTGGAGTGTATTTTTACCAGGAAATTTACATGGAAGGGCTCGTCTATGTCCTCTGAGGTAGCATGTGCTGACAGAAAATTACATAACCGATGAGCTCAAATGATAAGAAGGTTTAAATCAGATACACCAATCCAAGAAACTACCTGTGTTTGGTTCCTGTCTTTCCTCTTGTTCAGTAACACCACTAGGCTTGTTACTGTTTACACTCACCCTATCTGGAACCTTTTTCTGAGTTGCCTGTGAAGGTTTCTGATCCTGGTCCTGCAAGAATATTCACAAGCGAGGAGAGTCACAAACCACAAAACACAGTAGCATAGAGGAAGATCTTGGTTTGTGGAATCACAAACCGTGGCGGGTGTAACTGGAGTTTGTTGATCAGGAACCTTTGCAGTTTCTTTGGCCTTAGCGCTGTCTTTATTGGTATCAGTCACGGGAACTTCTTTAGCTCTCCATCTAGAGCTCTTTCCAAGAGGTTCCCCACCTGCTCCTTGACTAAAAATCTTAACAAAGTCCATCACTACTTTCCCTTTGCCTCCATCTTTGCCAACTTGTGGGGCTGAGGATGTACTTGCGAAGCTGGGTGTATCAAAAGAACTTCTCGTGCCTTGTGGTTTCTTTTTGCTTCTTGAATCTCCTGCAGAGCTTCGCATGCTCTTGGCTTTGCTTTTACCTTTTCTTGCTTCCTTCTCTAACACTATATCCTCACCTGCAATGACAAAGAACTTAAACAAAGTCCACAAACCAAACCAACAAACATATATGTCTGCAGAAACCAACCTTGCCTCTCGCCCTTCTCATCTAAAAACGAATGTAGAGGTTTCACACTAGCCTCACGCGCTTTCGACACATTGGCTTGTTCAGACATCTCTTCTTTCTGAACACCAGGACGCTTTTGCGAGGTCTTCTTTTCCTCTCCTTCTTCAACATCTTTATGAGCTTTTTCAACTGAATCACTAGGTGTTGTCTCTTCAGCTTTAGCCATAGAGCTCAATCTAGAACTTCCCCAAATAACAACAGGAACTCCTTTATTAGGCCACTTGTAGATAGAGAAGTGAAACTGCCTCCCTTTCCCATTAACACCCTTTGGAGCATCTGAAACTGATTTAGCAGTAGAGCCTACCATATCAGCTTTACTCGAAGTTCTTGACAAAGGAGAACTCGAAGCAGCTTCCCTGTTCCTGCTTAAACTCCGGGAAGCTGAACCAAATGTAGGAACCTCTGTCCCTTTGATTAGCTTTGCAGGAAGACTGAGAAAACAAACTCAACTCAAAAAAACAGATAACATTTTGCATCAATGGTCTACAAAAGCAAGTAAGAACACAAGACCTGAACTGTGCAGGAAACGAAGTCCCGGGAGACTCAGCTTTGTGAGGGATAGGACGAGCCGGGCTAAGGATCCGAGAACCCGGAAGTGATGATCCGAACGTTTCTTGCTCGTTCTTTATCTTCCTCTGCGGGGAAGATGATTCATCCACTCTGAAGATATCGTCAAAGAAGTCGTCAGTAGTGAAACGACGACGGAGAGAGGGGTCTTCTCCGAACACAGGCTTCTCGTCTCGGAGAATCAACGCGCTGTTGTTGCCGTTGACGTCACGCCTCCTGATGGATGTTTCGCTGAAGCTATGTCTACTTGGTTCATGAACTTTGGACCGTCTTTTAGGAGGACCACCAAACACATCTCTGAAGTCTATGTCCACGTCATCGTCGACGCCGGGACTATGTAGGAGAGGTGGTGAGTTTGGTAGTGTCTGCATAGTAATAGCCACAAAGGAGAACTTGAGAGAGCATAGCAAAACAGAACACTGCAGGGTTGTTCAGACAGGAAGAAAGGTAAGTGTGGGGTCCATTTGATTTGAAGCCACAGAAAGTCGTTTGAGTTATTACAAAGAGAATATTAACGTCTTCTTTGTTGTGGATAAAACACAGATATGTCCAAAACCTAACACTCTCCCCCTCATAACTTTTATTTTTGTGGTCAGAAGATAATACACAGTCAAACGTTTGGTGAGTTTTAAACTAAAGACTATAGGATACCAATACATTATTGAGAAATGATTTTGCCATGTGTTATCACCATATTTATTTTGATAGAATTTTTTTAAAAATAATTATTTTAAATTTTTCATACTGAAAACTAGATCTAAAATATTATTAAAATATATATTAAATTTTAAATATAATAACTAGATATATTTTTTAAAGTTTTGTTCAACTAAATAAAATATAAAAATAATTATTTTACTTTTTCATATTGATAATAACTAAAATTTTAAAATATTATTAAAATACTATTAAATTTAAAATATAATAATTAAATATAATTTTAAATTATTATTACTGCGCATGAGGAATGAAATGATCTAGTTCAAAATTATTCAAGGTACAGAAAGGAGAATAGGTCTAAGGTTTTATAACCACATAAGTCTAACTTGCTTTCTTGCTTAACACTCAACACTAAACCGAGTTACAGACCAGTACATCCTCTTCGTAGTCATTCTCTTTAGAATTTTAAATCCTACTAAAGAGAAGATGAGCACCCTTCTGAGGTTCCAAGGTCACAAACAAAACAGGAGCATGGACATAACTTGGAGACAACCTGAAACTGTAATGCCTCAAGATCGTAGCAAGAACCGTTTTGGTTTCAATCACTGCTAGACTCTGTCCCACACAACTCCTAGCCCCTATCCCAAACGGCACTAGCAGAGCTGATTCTTTCCTGGTATCTTCAAACCTACGCGGGTTAAACTCCTCTGCGTCTTCTCCCCATGTCTCTCTATCGTGGTGCATCGCGACAACTGATAGATAGAGTTGAGTTCCTTCAGGAACATCGAGGTTTCCAAGCTTAGCTTTTCTCAGTGTGTCACGGTTTAGTGTCATCGCTGGAGGGTAGAGCCGGAGTGTCTCATTGATTATCATACCTAACTGTTATAAAGACAACAATGTTAGGAATCAAATATCTCTTATAAAACGTTGCGGAGCTTAATGACTTACTGTCTTGAGGTCTTGTAAGATATCTGGAGTGGGTAACCCGGTTGGTCCAAGGACGCGTATAACTTCTTCCCGAGCAATGTTTTGCCATTCTTGATGCATAGCTAAGAGAACTAAAACCCAAGTCATGAGATTACCAGTTGTTTCCTTAGCTGCAAAGTAGAAAGTCTTGCATTCATCTATAACTTCTTCAATCCCAAGCTTCTCCTCTTGACCATACTGATTGATGTAAGGAGACATAAAAGCCTGAAGCAGAGTTCCTGATTCCACCGCGTCTATTGCTTTGTTTTTCTCGATGAGTCCCAGGATAGAACCACGGATTTGTTTTTCAATCCTCCATATCTCTCTATTAGTCTTGGAAGGCAAGAATCTAAAACCAGCATTTTAAAATGAGCATCATAGTTTCAAACTTGTGGAGAGTCCTCGGAAGACTTACCTGAACCCAGGGATGTAAATGCTCCATCGAACTAGATAGAAGAGACGCATCATAAGCTCCTGCAATGCAAAGATTCGTTTCCCTTCTTCCACGTTGTTTCCAAAAGCTGTTCTTGACAACGTATGTTCAGACAAACTGTGTATCTCTTTGTGTACATCTAGCTCAATCTCCTCTTCTCCATTTCTCATCTCCTCCCACTTCTCAAGAAACATCCTAGTACTTGTCACCATTTGCGGCACCCACCTCTGTAATACAAATCTAACCTTTTAATCACAATCCTATAAATTGTCCCATCAAAGCTACACTATACCATTGTGTCAGAGATCTTGTGTCAGAGATCTTTTAACCACAGGACAGAAACTAATATTACATTATGTTACTACACTATACAGAGGTTAGAGATTGATGTTGTACCTTGACTTTGTCCATGGTGAAAGCTTGAACAGCGATTCTTCTATGAAAAGCCCATTGATCACCTCGAAGACCAGGAAGGCCCTGAGCATAAAGAAGCTTAGACAAAGGGTTATGTCCGATACGATCAAACGACTTGCTCTTCAAAGCTTCCCGGATTAGTTTCGGATCCGACGTGGCAACCACCGGTTTAGACCCGAACCAGTAGAGGAAAGTCTTCCCGTATGCACGTGACCACTTGTGGTAGTGAGGCGCCACACGGTGTACGAACTCATGAGGGTTTTCTCCGGAAGGTATCGGCTTTGACTTCGCCTCCGCCGTTAAACGGGTAACTTCCTTGGAGTTTCCGGTGAATATCCGGTAACGAGGTCCAGTTAAGTGCAGCTTCTTGAAATGAGATTGGAGTCTCAAAGGGATCCATAGATTACTGTAAACGAATCTGAAGACGAGAAGCAGGGAGAAACAGAGGAAGAAGATGAAGGGCATTGCCATATTTGATTTACTGTCTCATCTCCCTCTATGCTTCATTCATTTATTGAATCTTTAAAAATATAATATTGAAAAATATTATTTTTTAATCTGATCACGATCTTTTTTGAGATTTGCCACAAGAATATTACAGCAGCTGATCACGATCTTTCTTGAGATTTGCCACAAAATATTACAGCAGGATTCAAACGGACAAGAGTTGACTAAATAAGATACAAAATTTTCAAGCGTTGACGGGTAAGAACTTTGGTCATATAAACTAAGCTTTGTTTATTACCTATCCAGTGTCTAGCAACAGACTCGAATGATCTAATCTCCCAATATAATCACTGTAGTTATAGCAACAAGTTCTGTACTTTGAGAAATGAGACTTGAATCTGATCAAGAACATGCCAAACCCGCACGGTCCACACAAACACAAAGCGACACGATCCAGGGATTCACATTCACCACACTTGCAGTTTCATTGCCACGGTTCTCTTTTAACAATGTTTTAACTGACTTCATCTCTGTCCCTGTTAAAAATTCGTTACATCAAAAACAGTTAATAAACATAATGGGAAAAAAGGTTGAGAAATGCTTTAACAAGAATAGATTCGATAAGAGGAAGAAGATATTTACTTGTGGATTCGTCTTAACTAGTTTCGTATCCAATTTGAAGGCAGCAAATATGGACTCGGTGTGGCTGCTACTTATCACTGTCTCGCCTGAAGTGAAGCTAGTTTTCTTTGAAGACATCTTTAGAATCTCGTACAAGGTTGTTCTTTGCCTCGTGCTCTTCTCCTCCTCTGGCGTCGTTGCCTGTGATGTTGTTGATCTCTCCTGTGACTGTGAGGCGGTGAATTTTGCTGGAGCTCTTCTTGGCCGGCTCTTTGCTTGAACAATCTGCAAACGTTATGATGAAAGATAATTATGTGTCTAGCAGAAATCTTGATGGGCTTTTTACTTTATATAGAGAGGGACCTTTACCGTCTCTGGAACTGAAGGTTCCTCTGGCACTGAGTTTAAGCTTTTGCTGTTACTGTCATCACGTTCGAATATATAGCCACGGACAACGTTTGATCCGCGCTTACGAGATCCTTCTGATATAGAACTACTCTTTGTAAGTTTACCCAAGAACGATGACTGCAAAAAGATTCATGGCATGGGTTAGTTGCAATACTTGTCCTGCCCTCTAACTAAAGTCTTAAATAGTGACCTTTCTACGAACTTCATTGTTACATGAAAGTAACTGAAGAAGGTTTATATATACCTTGGATGCAGCGGGGTTGTTGTTTATTCCCAAGAGAGTCCTCTCTTTAAAAGCTGAAAACAGTTTTAAGAAAGTGGTTTTAAGCAATAGAACTCAACTGATGATTACGTATAGAGGGAGAGACTTTGGGTGGTATCATACAAGGTGGGTTTTGCTTTCTTTCCGATCTCAGGCTTCTTGATGTGACGAAGAATTTCCTCAGAGTTTTCATCCCCGGTAGATGATGAGAACTTGGCCTTTTGCTCCTGAGCAAAACAACAGTTATTGGGATTCATGGGTAGCACAAGCAAAAATATGAAACAAAGCTTTTCAATCTTCAAATTATAGAGGTAAGATAGATAAAGTGATAAAATATGGAGCACCTACCATTCTTTTCTGGTATAATCGCTGTTGCAGGAGCTTCTTCTCCGTTTCCTCATCGTCAGATGAAACATAAACGTCATCTTCATCTGTGAACATCAAAGGGATCATTTCCTTTATTTTCTTTATCCTCATTCGCATGGAGGTTGCATAACTCGGATCTTCTTCGTTTTCTTCTTCAGTGGCTACAGGTTTTGTAACTTCTTCCTCATCAGCATCTTCAGCCATCTCTTCATCATCAACGTCATCGTCTTCATCTTCAAACAATGATGTTTTGTCCTGCTGCAAACCTCGTTTTAGCTTATGTAAGAGCTTCTCTGTCCCTGCAGCATCTTGTTGCTCAAGCCATTTCTGATGCAGTTCATTACGTTTATCTTTGTCACTTGGATCTTCCTTAAATTGACTGGCAATCATATCCCTGAGATCGTCATCTTCTTCATCCTCGTCTTCCTCATCATCATCCTCGAACCGGAGTAAATCGTTGTCACTGTCATCTTCCTCTTCAGCAACCTCATCAATAAATTTTCTAACAGGGTCTCCAGGAGATGAATCATGGGTCTCATGATCAGAACTTTCCTTTGTGTACTCTGCTTCTTCGGAACTGCAGATGTTAATTAGTTATTGTATAGAAAGAAAGCCTAACAATACAATATGCACTGAACTCTACAAGGCAGTTGCCTTTGCTGATTATAGCACAAAATACGAGCTATGTACTCAAACTAAGATCGATCTTTGATTACATAAGACTGTGTTATGTGAAGCTTTCCAGGATCTGACTAACGAACATGTACAGTGTTATATCTAATTATATTTAGACAGACTCACTTGTCAGGGGCTGGAGACGGGTTCCGTTTGAGGTTCTTGGCAAGTACCGGTGGTGTCATCACTTCTTCCACAGATCTGGTTGATGTCTTCTCTAGAAGTTCTTCTCCAAAACTATTTGTCTGCGAGCGCAAGGATGGATCCTAACCAAAAAAAAACTGAGTCAGCTTTGATCTGATTTCAAAAACTAGCTTTCAAACCACTGCACAAACTAAGCATTTGTAAACTGGGAATGAAATGACCTGTTCACATTATTATGCATGTAAGATATAACAGAATAAAATGATTTTGCAGGGATATACAGCTACAGTTCACAACCCCCAAAGGTTTGAGCTTAGTACGGAGGAGCAAACATTCAAATAACGCACACCACTTCAATCAAGGACCTCAAAATCAAATCAACAAAACATAAAAAACTTCCTGTTTGTGCAAAAGGATTTAACAATGAGTTGACTCACCTGATGAGTAGAGTTACTTTCAGATTTTTTGTTAGATGGACTATCTGAGTTTCCCATTGGACCTGCAGAGTCCTCCATGCAATCCTTTTCGTCATTGTTTTGCTTGCTTGTAAATCCCAAATTAATATCTTCATTCTTCTCTTCCATTACAACTTCCTCGAAATCATTCACATCCTCCTCATAAAGCCCGTCATCTATGTCCTTCGATATGGACTTCTTCCTGCTAAGGAATCTGCCAACAGCGTAAATGATTAACACTCAACGCGGTTGCTAAGAAAGATGGCAATGGGTGGGACAGTAGCCACAGAAAAAAATCAAACTCACTGCTTTGAAATCTCCTCTTTTCTTCTTCGGATCTTCTCCAAAACAGAGGAAATGGGCTTACGCACAAGAGGGACGGGTTCAAAGGCAGCATCTCGAGTTTCTATACCAGCACCAATCAAGAGACAATTGTCACACAAAAAAAAGAGTTCAATTCCGTGGAAAAACATTGCAAGAACTGATAAAAGTGCATTTGTTAAGTCTTACCTCGCAGGAGTCTCTGGTTTTCTGCACGAAGCTGGTCAAGATATTCTCTTCTTTCCTAATGAAAGACAAGAGGAAGAGTGAATCCCAAGAGAAGGAAAACAAACAAACGAATCTACTAAGAAGCTAGAGAGATGACCTTCTTAGTCATGTTCATGGAAGCAGTAGAGGTAGGCAGGTCATCAAAATCAACAGTCTTCTTGCTCCTCTTGTTTTGTTTCTCTTCGTCTCTTTTCCTGGCTATCACTGGCCTCAAAAACTTGTCGCTTCTTTCTAACTCCCTTCGATCCCCAAACATTGATTCCATCTTCTGTTTCCATTTCAGAGGCTTCGTCTTCTCCTTTCTCGCCCAATTCTTCAGATACAATCGATTCTGAAGCCCTAGTTTCCATATCAGGGTTCTCCTCTTCCCTCTTCTCTCCCAATTCCTCAGATGCGGGATCGATCTCAGGTACAGTCGATTCCGAAACCCTAGTTCCCTCTCTTGTTTCCAAATCAGGGATCTCCTCTTCACTCTTCTCTCTCAATTCCTCAGAAGGGGGATCGATCTCAGGTACACTCGATTCCAAAACCCTAGTTTCCTCTCTCGTTTCCAAATCAGAGATCTCTTCTTCAATTTTCTCTCCCGATTCCTCAGATGCGGAATCAATCTCAGGCACCCTCGATTCCGAAACCTTAGTTTCCTCTCTCGTTTCCAAATCAGAGATTACCTCTTTACTTTTCTCACCCAGATCTTCAATCACGGGATTAAGCTCAGGCACGGAGTCGAAGTCAAGAGCCTTCCTCGCGTTAACTCCATCCTCCACACCCAAACCCTCGAGATCAGGTCGCATCTCTCCTTCTTCTTCCTCAACCCCATCCTTCCCCAAATCGCCACCTTCGGTTTGAGATCCAGGACACAAATCGGAGATAGATGTAGCTTTCTTCAATAGCCTCAGCATCCTGTTCGGAACCGGGACGCTCGATCCTCCGATAGGAGAAAGCTGCTTGTCACTGACCATCTCCTATTGTAATCTCCGGCCAATGTGATAGAGAATTGTAAATGGTGCCCAATGGATTCTGTTGGCTCGAAAAGGAGAAGTAGAGATATCGCTCGAGGTTTTTGCCGCCAAAAAAGATTTGATTTTCGCGCCTCTATTTGTCTGAAAAGAAAAATGCGAAGCTTTCTCCGCGGTCTTGGTGGGAATCTAAAAAAAAAGATCCGTTATATCCTAATGGGCAAACTAAAATGGGCCGAACTATTAATATCCGGCCCATTAAAATGACAATAAGTCGGTTTAAATAGAGAAACCCTAGATCGCGAGAAACTAAATGATCTCCGCTCTATAAATAATGATAAACACCAGTTATCATAGAACAGCCACCGTAGCTTATTTTCCTAACCTAGTCACTCTTCGGTTTGTTGATTTGTTTTTTTTTCTCTGTGTTCATGAAAAAATCGATTGGTTTTCATATGCTTTTATGTAATTTTGTTCGAAGCTCTTCTGTAGTTTAGCTGGATTTGAATGCATTTGTTTTACCCACGTCTCTACCGATGAGTAAAGTCACAAAAGAATGATAGAGATGTTAAGAACGGGTGCAGAGATTGAGATGGTTATCTTACCAACCCATTGCATAATTTTCTTTTGCTTTGGCGTCAAATGAATCGACCGAAACTTGTTTTAGGTTATTATGTTTTTCTCCGATGGCAGATGATGAATTGATTAATCTATGCTTAAAACACACAGAATAATAGTGTTGACAAACAATCTCCGCTTATTATCTGATGTCATTCCTCTTTTTATTAGGTTTTTAATAGTTTTTGATTTCGTGTGATTTGTATTGGGATGAAACAGTGATGAGATATTAGCGGACGGGCGGTCTGAATTGATGCCATGTAGATTGTCTGCCTTCACTACTACTTTGTAGCTTCTCTGAGTTTCGTCTTTTTTTTTAAAAAATGGTTGATCATTTACTAATTGTTATTGCGATGATGAATTTGCTTCTAATTATGTCTGGACATATGAGATTACTCAATCTTTGATATGACTGGTGCAAAAAGTTCTGAGCTATTTTTTTCTTTGGAAATTGTTTTTTTACATTGATCAACTCTTGAGCTGACCAGATTGTTGTTTAGCATATTCATTTACATTCCAGTCGGTTATCTAATCCTAATCAGCTGTAACTAGCTTGTGTAAGCTGTTGAAGCTTTTGATTTCTGATTCCACCGTTGGTTTTTTGTGGCAATCTAATATGGAAAGAGTGTCCTATGGCTATGAGCATTATTATGTGGTGTTAAGAATCTACCGTCGTTGCACTATCTGCTACTTTTTGTATCATGGAGTTAACGCCTGATATTGTGGAAGTATAATTAAGAAACAACAAAGTATATTTCTGCAACAAAGGCTACAGCATTTCCATAAGATGATATGAAGCTATTAAAGTGTTAACTAATGTGAACCAAAACATTTTTACTTCATATTCCACGTGTCTCACACTACTTTTCAAAAAGGCAGAAACAAAGTGCTTAATGTTAAGGGGACTGGATATTTTGGAAGGTCCACCTGGGAGGTCACGTAGAGGTCTGAATCTTTTTAGATTCATTGCCCATTGGTAGAGGGGCATATGAACCAACTAATTACCTACGTTTGCTAATGAACGGAGACGACTTTTAGAAGAATCTGTATCGGTGGGAGATCTTCATTCTTGTTGTGTAAAAGATTGTTGTGGTGCTGTTAGTTTGACTTTTGCTTGCAATAGTGTTACTGCAATCATTGTTTTGCTATCGCTAGCGACTAATTTAGCGAGGTTGCTTGTTTCGGAATTGTCGATCCCAGGGCGCCAGCAGGCTGTGGGATCCGAAGTGGTTGACCAACTCCGAAGGTTGCTGCCTTATTGTGTACTCGGCGTTCTGTTCTGTCTGTTGGCGGAACTAACAGAAGTCCAACAGATGTTCAATCTTTTGTAAAGAATTTAACATGCGTACTATAATAATGCTATGCTGCTTTAACTTTAACATCATCGCGAGATTGAAAGTATATATATACATTATTTTGTTATTTTAAAATTTTAAAACATACTCAACTTTTAATTTAAATCAAAGATCACTATTCACTTTTTTCAAAAAAAAAAACATCTTACTACAAAATAAAAATGTTAAAAATTTAAAATTAGCATCCAAAAATCAAAGACCAAAATCTAGAAACCATTAAAACAATCAGTAATTAAATTTTACTTCAATGAATAAATTTGAACAGTTAAAGAAAAATGTTTCATATGATAGCTATAGGCATCTTCCCGTTCAACCAAATAACATTCTGAATTTTTCATCTATTTAAAATTTAATTCATTCGCACTTTCTATATTTTATGGGGAAAATCGCATAAAAAACAAAGTGGCACTCACTGACACTTTAAACCTTGAACTTTTTCGACTATCACTTTAAACCTCTAGAGTGGCAATTGTATCACAATAAACCTTCAACTTGGCTAACTTGTACATCAAGCAAAAAGTTGACCTGTCAAACAGGTAAACATGATGATGTGTCAGTTTTTTTTCGAAAATAATTATATTTAATTAATAAAATAAACAAAAATTAAATAAAAATCAGAAAATTAAATAAAAAATCACATAACTAAAACTAAAAATCAGAAAAATTAAATAAGTATTATTAAATAAATTAAAAAAATCATAAAATTAAAAAAATATATTTTAAAAATCAAAAAATAATAATTAAAATAGAGAAAATTAGAAAAATAGAAAATTAAACAAAAAAATCACAAAATTAAAAATTAAAAAATTATAATATTCTCTTTTAAAATCACAAGATTTTTTTTTAAATATATCATCTTTGACAATAACAATTCAAATATATCAGTGATGACGATGGTGGTTTCTCACAAAATCATTATCAGTGACGTTTTTAACATATTCCTAACGATAGTTTCATCGTTGACCTATCTCTAACGATAGTTTCATCTTTGACATATATACTTTTTAAATGATGATTATGAAAACATTGTTTTTTAATGATGATGTCGAAAATTATCGTTAGATTGATCATTATTATTTTTTTGATTTTTAAAATATATTTTTTTAATTTTATGATTTTTTTAATTTATTTAATAATACTTATTTAATTTTTCTGATTTTTAGTTTTAGTTATGTGATTTTTTATTTAATTTTCTGATTTTTATTTAATTTTTGTTTATTTTATTAATTAAATATAATTATTTTCGAAAAAAAACTGACACATCATCATGTTTACCTGTTTGACAGGTCAACTTTTTGCTTGATGTACAAGTTAGCCAAGTTGAAGGTTTATTGTGATACAATTGCCACTCTAGAGGTTTAAAGTGATAGTCGAAAAAGTTCAAGGTTTAAAGTGTCAGTGAGGGCCACTTTCAAGGTTTTTTATGCGATTTTCCCATATTTTATGTTGTACAATAGTTATATTCGTGTAAAATCTAAACTACTAGATCCCAGTGGATCATATCGAAGTAGGCCCAATATTCATTATTCTGCCCACGTAAATATTTTGGTAAGTCCGTTAAAAGCGAAACCCTAATAAAGGGGGTAGAAAAAAACATTATCTTCCGCTAGTCCAGACAAAAGAAAGCCTTGAAGAACAAGTCGATCTATCTCCACCGCACTCTTGTCTTCCGGTATCTCGAGATCTTTGTCTCACTTTGTGTTATTAAATTTTGATCGATCCTACTTTTTGCCAAGCTGTTTGGGGTTTATTTTTTTTCCAATTTTAGTTGGTATTAAAAAAAAAAATGGACTACTCATCTCCGTCGCCGCCAATGGGTAGTGGTAAATCACCGGAAGCATTGATGGAACAGGTACAGGCGCAGCTAGCTCAAGCTTACGCTCAGGAGTTCATCGAGACACTGAGAGGAAAATGCTTCGATAAATGCATAACGAAGCCAGGATCAAGCCTTAGCAGCGGTGAGAGTAGCTGCATCTCTAGATGCGTTGATCGTTACATGGAAGCTACTGGAATCATAAGCCGCTCTCTCTTCTCCCAACAACGTTGAAGTAAAACTCTCTCTTATTTTCTTTTTATGAAGAAACAATTTTACTTTTGTCTTGAGTCCATTAAGACAAATCAGGTTTGGTTTCTGGTTTTGAAGATTGATAATATAACTTTTATTACAGTGTTACAAGAAAACAATAAACTGATTATTATTCTCTGATGATGCCATGCCTGTTTCTTTTTTGCATTTGATTTGCTTTCTGTGGCTTTATAATCAAATTAATCAATGATATGAGATGTTGTGTAGATTCTTGTTACTATTAGTAGCTACTCTTGAGTATTCACAAACTGTATATGTGAAGTATATTTGGATTGGGCGATGATGAAGTTTCATATTGATATGAGAATATGTTAACTCCTCTTATTATAAGCTCCCTATTGTTGTTAAGAATGTGAACTAGTCGTCTTGATTGTTTCCAATGATTTCGTGTGCGTATTCTCTACTTATACCAGATGTGTAAAGCGAGAGCATGTCCAAACGAGCTCTCTTGGATTCTGGGGAAAAAACAAATATGATTCATTTGAACACTAAGCTTTTTTGAACGTGGCAAGATGGTAACCTTTGTGTTATGCGTGTCGGGATCTCTTGATGGTAGTGGAGAAGTTTTATGTGGCTACTTTCATAAGCTGGTTATTATTGTGGTTTGCCGTCTTCGGCATGGTTCTTGAATTGTACTCCCTCCGTTTCGATTTACTTGTCGTTCTAGGTTTTTACACACAGATTAAGAAACCATTTAATTTTACATATTTTCTAGATAAAAACACAATTACCTATACACTTAACCACATTTCAACCAATAAAAAAATAGAATAATAGATAAAATTAATAAATTTGCATTGAAATTATAAAACGACACTTATTTTAAAACAAAAAAAATTCTCTACAACGACAACTAAATCGAAACGGAAACGGAGGTAGTAATCAATAACTTCACAAGACCCAAACTAAACATGTATTTCCTTGGGTGTTTTTATTGAACCTGATGTAAACACTTCAACTATAAATTTAAATTGAGAAAACTCTTCACACATATGTATGGCTGATACTTTACCTAACAAAATAATAAATCCTATGATATAGATGTTGTATGATTTTTCATATATTTATTATGTAAGTGGTTAACGTTTGAACGACGGTAGCTAGTCTTTTAACGAGGTTTGGTCATCTCCAACTTTAACTTGTCTGGTCTGCGTGGTTGACACGGGTGGTAATGTGTGAAACTTCTACCATTAATACTTTTTTTTTCTTTCTTACAAGACATATAAACGTGAGTCGCACGTGCCGGAGATATTTTAGATATTTATGTTTCTGTCCAAATTGTGAATCTGTCCGTAAAGCTGCTCAGGAGAAGAGCACTACGTTTTTCTCTCGAACCTTGCTTGCTTCTCTCTCCACTTTAACAGAGTTTCTTATTTTTCAGCTTTGACTCACGACGACCTCTCACTCTATAAAGATCTCTCTCTCTCCCACTCCATCTACGTTCCTTGCTGCTCCTTCGGTCTTCTTTACTACTGGGTACGCTCCTTTTCTCTCCTTTAAAGTTTAGATCTTTTGTGTTGTTTTGTGAATTTTAATTCCTAGGTTGTGGTCCAAAATTTCCGAAATTGGAATGATCTTATTGATTGAGATTTGACCAACTTTACTCAAAATCTTGTTATTCAATAATAAAGGTTGTCTCTTTCTCTGTTTTGATCCTTTCTTTCCACCGATCCGATTGCTTTACAAGACTCAATTCCACTTTTAAGGGAGTGATAAGGGTTTTGCGTAGTAGTAAGTAGCCAACTAAGGTAGCTGAGTCATGCTTTGTCTGTGGGATCCAAGTCACATGAATCAAATGAACCTTTTTGTAATAGTGTCCATTGCCTGTTACTTGCATGTCTGTGACTTCTCTGTTGTGTTGTTCTTCCCTCATGACTGCCAATTCTTAAGAAGTTACTGATAATTTGTTGTGATTTTCTCAGAACTATAGGTCTTGATACTGAACACTAGTGTGCTCTTCTCAAAATGTTTCGCCGCAAGACTACTTCGCAAGCTGAACAAGAGAATAATGAGGCAGCTCTCAGAGAGGCAAAGGTAAAAGCTTTCCAGGTCTTGCTCATGATTATTCACTTAAACTGAATCTTACATGGTAACTTCTTTACCGGTCAATGATACAGATCAAAGAGCTTAAGTCTCTCATAGGTGAGCTCTCTGGAAGGAGTTCACTGTACTGTTCAGATCCTTGTCTGAAGAGATATCTTGAAGCTAGGAACTGGAACGTTGGCAAAGCCAAGAAGATGATTGAAGAGACGCTGAAATGGAGATCAACGTTTAAGCCTGAGGAGATCCGATGGGTAAGTATCAAAATTTTTTTGGTTTCCTTGAGAGGATTCATCTGGAAACTTACCGAGTTAAAGGCTTGCTTTGTTTTTACTAGGATGAAGTTTCAGGTGAAGGGGAGACTGGAAAAGTCTACAAAGCTGGATTCCATGACAGAAGTGGAAGAACTGTTCTTATTCTCAGACCCGGTTTGCAGAACACTAAGTCGTTGGACAACCAGATGAAACACTTAGTGTATCTCATCGAGAATGCTATTATGAATCTCCCAGAGGATCAAGAACAGATGTCTTGGCTCATTGATTTTACCGAATGGTCACTGAGTACCAGTGTGCCTATTAAATCTGCTAGAGAAACTATCAATATACTGCAGAATCACTACCCAGAGAGACTAGCTGTCGCTTTCCTCTATAACCCTCCAAGGCTCTTTGAGGCATTCTGGAAGGTTAGGCAAATCACTGCTTATATTTCGTATTTAGACAAAACATTAGTTAATGAGGAGTGTTTGTTTGTCTACACAGTAATGAATGATGAACATTTTGATTTTGTTTGTATGTTTGCAGATAGTGAAGTACTTCATTGATGCAAAGACATTCATCAAGGTGAAATTTGTCTACCCTAAGAACCCTGAAAGCGTGGAGCTTATGAGCTCATTTTTCGACGAGGAGAACCTCCCAACGGAATTTGGAGGGAAAGCTTTGTTGCAATATAACCATGAAGAGTTCTCTAAGCAAATGAACCACGACGATGTTAAGACTGCAAACTTTTGGGGATTTGTTCATAGTAATAACAATCACCAGCAGCAGTCGAGCAGTGGATTTTCTGGAGCAGAGATTGCTCCTGAGCCAATCCAAACCAACCCTTAACTGTCTTCGAAGGTTATGTATTGTTGTAACCACCCCTTTTCAAATGGGGACTATTATAGCTCTTGATGCTAAGAGGAGATACAGAGAGAGGTTGTAAGATTTAGAACACAGCTTTGATTGAATAAAGGGATTTGTTACAAGCAACTCTTGCAGGGCTTGTAAGTGAATCCACAAATACACTCGACACTCAAAAGCATTTATTTACAGGAAGCAGATGATGCCGACAGCAAGCTTTGTTTCTTTCAGCCTGAAACTCTCAACAACCCAAGAAGAGAATGTGTTTTCAAAATTTTAAGGCACAAAGAGAAAAAAAAGCCAAACATGAAGAAAGATTATGATGGCTACACAGCAGTATTAGCTATTAGACTCTATAGCATAGAGATCTGCAGTCAAAAGAGATTTGCGTTGGTGTTGAGTTAGAGAGAGACAGAGAAGGCAGTTTAAGTGAAACTAGATGAGTCTTCTTCTGAAGGTTCTGGTGGTTGATTGATAGGTTCGCACCAGAAGGCCAACACCAATGCCAAGACCTACACAGACACCAAGACCAATTCCCACACCAACCCTCACACCAGCATTGAACCACGACATTTCTCCATCTTCAACATCTGCGTACTCTCTTCCCAAATACATGTGCTCGCCGTATTCTCCTTCATATTCTTGCTTATCGCTTCCGTATTCTGTTGCCTACACACAATTAAAAAATTTCCCATATTAAGACAAAACATTACAAAGAACTCAGCAACAGAGAGAAAAAGTAAGAAAGATACAATCATAGGAGATAGTCAGGTAAAGAATACAACGACCATTCAATCACTTGTAATATATAGGCCAGTGTTATTTTTATTCCAGTCTTAACAATTTTAAGGATTGCCTCTCATATTGGTCCATGACTTTTAGGTGGAGGCTATAGACATATTGATATATAATCAATGGAAAGCTATTAACCTGCAGTGAGTTCAAAGAAACATTTCCAATAGGTTAACTGCAATAAATTTAAGCATAAGCTAATCTTAACATTGACTCTTCAGTAAGGAAACGTTTTCCCGGGTAAGTAATCTCTGCATATATTAAAGTTGATATATCATTATATTGTGGCACTAATGTGATAACCACGATGTTTCAACCAATGGGTCACATAAGTACTTGACTGTAGCAGACAGGAGGATAAGAGTTCAGATATTAATATCAAAAGACACGAGGCTAGAGAGAGAGAAAGAGAGATTTCTATTGACTAATATAATATGTCAGGCCCCATACATCACATGATCATTTATCACGAGTTGGTCCACTTCAATATCTAAAGAAACTAGTACCAAGAAACAAGAAGACTCATTTCCTAGGTAACGCATTCAATGAGTTTTAAGTTGGCAAAACCATTATAATACTATCAAAAAATCATTTGATACAGTGAAACAGCAAATGAGATTTACCTGATAATCAAGCTCAGACGAGTTGCCTTTATGAGGCTCACCGGTTTCATACTCAGGAATGGAATCTAATGCAGTCACTCTATTGTGCTGCTTCTTCCTAAAACCAAGCTGCAGTGTCTTGGTTAAGATGATAGGTGTTCCTGAGAAGCAACCAGTGACATAAACTTCAATAGTTGGCAATGGAGATGATAACTCCGAACAACCAATATGTTTCTCCTTCAAGAAACCAGACCCTGCAGTGATCTCAGCTTCACAGTTCATGCTCCACTGCTTCACGCTATGCTTAGACTCCCCTGTGAACCCATTACTACCAGACATATCCAACGTCCCAGACAAAACCAGCTCATCTTTGTCATACACCTCAAACTTCACACTACCAGATAACCTGATATTGTCTGTGCTGATGAAAGTAGCTTCCTCTGATATCTTATCAACACGATCTCGCCTTAGCTGAGAGGAAAGGCCTTGAGAGTGGATGCTCATTCGAACACCATTGATCTCAAGAAGAGAGTCTGGATCAAGAGGGATGTGAGTGATTGTGAGGACCTCAGGTGTGGAATCATCCACCTTGAAGTTGCTGATCCTGACATAAAACACTCTCAAATCCAGCAATGGTGATGATAACAATGTGGTTGACGATGATGATGATGTTCTGTTGTAGCCCTGATGATATCTGACCATCTGATATGGTTCACCGTTGTTGTTGCGTGTCTCGTAAGGCTCCACCATGATTAATCCCTATGTCTCACTGAATCTAAACATTGGCATAGAGAAACGTATACGTTGAATCAATGAGAATAACGAGAGAATCATTTTACAAAGAGACAGCTTCAAAAGACAGAGAATCACATCATTCCCCTAAATCGTAACGAAAGAATGTAAAGATTCGAACTTTAATGTTGGAGATACAGATGCAGAATCACATATTGGTTGAAAAACAAAACAAATTATCAAACTTTTTAGATTCTGAAGCTTTAAAACTAAATTTCTATCATAAAGGAACTATCTTTATCAAAATTAGAAAATATAATTTTCTAAAAAAAACTTAGAAAAATCCGCAGAAAAGAAAGGAAGCTTACAGAGAAGATGTTCCATCCACACACTTATAATCTGATGATTTTTTTGGCACAACAGAACTAGTGTTTCGTATTAATCTTCCTGTCTGCGTCTCCAATATTTTTTTTAAGAAAAAAAAAAGAGCTTTGTATGGCCAAGTAGGATTTTGATTAGATCTCTCCTAGATCATACGTTTCAATCAAATTGCGAGCTCGGCGCGTGGCAACAGATTAACGACGAAACCCAACTGATTTTTACAGCCAAATTAAAATTAAAAAGGATTTGTCTTTATGGAGAATAAATTTGTATTTAATCCAAAAATAAATAAACTATATAATGAGAAAATCAGAAAGAGTGATGGGAAGGATTTGAGTTGTCTCGTTGTTATGATCCAACAGGAAGAAGAAAAGATGGGACTCTTCTGACTTTAGATCACGTGATCATCCTTATCTTCTTCTTTGCTCCTAATGGCCAAGTCGCTGTTTACGCTCACTAAAAACGACGTGGTTTCCCTCATTCATTATTCGAAACGGTAAATGTTTGGGCTCTGTTGGGCTTTTACGTTAACACCCGGTTAACTGTCTTGATAAAAAGGTTGACGTCGTGCCGTTCGGGAGTCATAAATTTTGTTGTCCTTTTTTTCTTTGCTAAAGTTTGGTGCGAAATAATATACTTAGAATTTTCATACTTACTAAAACATTTTAATTACAAATGCGTTATTTTCATTATTAACTATTTTTTATAATTTTTAATCAAGAACGTGTAATAAACACTTTAAAATTTATAATTTACATTAATTAATATATTAAAATATTTTAAAAAAATATTTTTAAAGATGATTTTTTTTGGACGGATGAAGTATTCAACTAAAAATGCAACGGCTTGAATCTAATAAATCACATGATAAGCATAGATTTTAGTTTAATATGGAACCAAAAATGATTATATACAGACTGCCTTTTTCAAATATGGGACTTAATGGTAGAGAAATATAACAAAGAGAGGGAATTGCATACACAAATATATTATATAACACATTCATGAAAAAACGTAAATGTATATATGGAGTTATCATGGAATTTGGAAGCTTTCATTATACAGTACTCAAACCTAACACATAGTTTGAGCTAGCAACCGGTGGCGATATAGGTATGGGAAATATTCTTCAGTAATTACATATTTAACTTAATGCTGTGAAGCTAGTGTACAAGTTGATCTTTGACACTTGTATAATATATTAATAATACTATAGTTCACTATACATGAACCCTAACTCGGAGGATAAAAATATACTATTATACTATTAATGTATATGTCATTACATGCATGTATTATATTGGTGGATAATATTAGAGAAGAAAAAAATAACCAATGGACAAACATAAAATCTACTTTATCTTCTGAAATCTTTATCCTAACACCGAAGAGTGGGTGACTTTTGATATCGAAGACTGTTGTCTTTTGTTTCTGTCTGAATAACATTTAAAAAGAAAAACAAAGAAAGCATGAGAAAAATTATTGCCCGTGAAGATATTTTTTTATAACTGCTCCTTAAGATATTAGAAACAGATAAGCTGTTCAAAATTTGTAAAAAAAAAAAAGCTTATGGGGAAGAGAAGGTTTCAGAGAGCAAAGGAACCTTCAGCGACGGTAACAGAAGCTTCATCTCCGTTAGAGTCTCAGACGACGACAAGGAGACGAAGAGGAAGGCCGAGGAAGAATCTTGAGAATCCAGAAGATTTCAAGAAGGAAGAAGATGAAGATTATGAGGAGTACGAGGAGGAAGGAGAAGAAGAAGAAGATGAAGTTGAGATTAGTTACAGAGAGAAACAGAAGAAGAAGAAGGTTGGAAGTAGCCCTAGCGTGGAAGAAGGGCAAAAGTGGAAAGGTGAAGAACTAGCTGAGGAGGAGGAGAAGACGGTGAAGACGGTTGCACCGCTGTCATATAGACGGTCAAGGAGGAAGAACACACCGGTGAAGAGCTGGTAATATCAATGGAGTCTTTGGTTTTATGTGCGTTCATGGATTAACTATTGTTGAGTTATAATTTAATTAAAAACCCTCATGGGAAGAAAAGACCTTTTGATTTTTAGATTCTTAAATCCAAAACAAGAACACAAGTGTTTGATAATCAAAGCTATTGTCAGTGGATAAACAATACAAGTTTAGGGCGACTTGAAATTAATTAAGATTCATTTGATTCATAATAATGTTTTATAGGGTTTATTTAGTTGTAGTAGGTTCTTTAATTTTTTGAGTTAGTGTAGTTGATGGTTACGTCCCTTTCGGATTTTTGAATGATACCAAAAGATGCACATGGTGAACAGATAAGTTCAAGAAACCAATGGATTTTGCTAGTGAAAACGACTTGTCTATCATTAAAACCACAACAAGGCTATATATTACGTAATATGACTTTGCTGTAGTGATTCAAGTAAGCAATAAGAGTAAAGAACGTAGCAAATATAAACTTGCTAATTTCACGCAAGACATTATGGGGCCCTGCAAGTGTTTCACGTGCAAAACCATCTTTGTCCCAAGAACATCGAAACTTTATCAAAATTCAAAACTTGATTACTAGTATTCAGTTTGATGTAATTTCAAAACGTCTTTCCAAGAGTAACTTGTATCACTGAAGTTGAAAAAGAGATTCAAAAGGGTTTATAACAAAAAGAGATTAGCTTACTCCTGTCTTAAGCCAAAACAGCCTGTGGTTTAGGGTGATGATGTCTTTCCTTCTTGTAACGCAACTGCTCTGGATCAAACCCACCTTCCTGTGCTCCATAAACTGCCCATGATGGTGTTTCCGCCATATAGTCTTTGCTCGTGAACGGTTCCCCAGAAGCCACCTAACGCGAAAAGTATCAGTACAATTCAGCATGAAGTTTTGATTTTTGAGATTGATCAATGTTCTGGATTTGGTTTAACTAACTAACCAGATCGTGGAACTTTTCATAGTCGATCCAAGTAAACCACTTTCCATCCACTTTGAACTTTTCGGTTCTCCCTAGAAGAACACAGCATGAATGTGCGTGCTCGCAAGCAACCTCGTACTCTCCGTTGCTCTTCAGAGACAGAGCTTCTGAGAATGCTTTAACATCCGCGTGCCATGGTACGTTCTCCATTGTTAGCTTTGATGTTGCAGATCTGTTTATGTTTCCACAAGATTAACACATATGTGATGATTTGTATGTAACAAGAGTGGAGACCAAGTGAAACACACTCACGATCCACAATATGTGACGCCTTTGATCTCTATGAAGTCAGGTTTCCCAATGCTGAAGAGATTGAAGTAAGCTTCTAGCTCCTCTGTGTTCCATCCTTTGACTAATGTTAAACGGTAGACTGTTCGTTGCTGCTTCTCCTGGAGAGCTTTCAAGGAGTCCTGAGATACAAATGGTGCAGTTATTATATACCTTTACCTTACTTCAAATTCCATTTCGAAGATTTATATTCCATATAGGACGTTATTTAAGCACTCACAATAAATCGCTCCCAGAAGTCCGCAAAGAGAGGCCTATCAATAGCTTTCAAGCTCTCTTTGGTGGCAGCATCTACACTTACGTACAACTGCAGATATCAAAGATAATAAGTTAGGCAATTTGGTTCCGCAAAATGCATGAAGAGCCTTCGAAGCTGGACAAAATATTGTGCAAAATAGACATCACAGACCTGGGTGATAGGCTTCATCATCAAAATCTTTTCAGGGAATTGCGCATTAGTAACCAAGAATGTGGATATCCGCTTTCCATGTAGCTCATCTACAAGTGCATTGATCTCGGGATACATAATTGGCTCACCAACAAGTGATAACGCACAATGCCTTGGTGTTAGACCTTCTTGTAACTTCTCTGGAGTTACACCTGAAGAACATATCCGCCAAAAAAGCATCAGCATCTGACATTCAAGTAACCAAAACACGCAGATTATGACCTCTAGGAGTTTGATGTCACAGCTTCTTGGTGTAATGTTTTAATTGGCTATCACAATACATGCGGAACCTATATGAAATGAGGTTGAGTTTCATAAAGGATGATAAATGTAAACTATGGATTCTCATAAACTATCAGAGACCCGACAGAGATTTTTTTTAAGCATGTATTATAATCAGCAAACCAAAGTAAGAAGGAAGATAAAATCAGACCTGGAACTCCTTTCATCTGTTTAATCATCTTTGTATGAAGATCAAGAGCACCTTTCACAATCTCTTTAGGATCGTCCATCTTCCACTGCCAGCTCTTTCCCACAGGATTTGTGTGATGCCTCCAACAGAAGACACATTTGTTTGCACAAGCCAAACTAGGTGTTGTCTCCATACACCTTGCTTATTCCAAAACCCAAAATACATCTCAACATAAGAATCACAACCTACAAGCATAAGACTTGATGTAAACAAAAAAAAGACAGAACTTGCAATCGAACCTGTGACTCTCAATGCCATAAAAGGAGTGCTTGTAGCAACCTCCCCTGCCTCTAAGCTGTGACTTAGTCCATCTACATATTTTAACTCCACTATGCGAACCAATGATTTTATACCCCTGCAAGTTTCACATAACTTCAGAAACACTGTAGCAATATCACAACCCTGCTTCAAATCTCAAAGCAAGAACTACCTGTTTCGTTAAGCTTGCTCTAATCACAGGAGTCACCATCTCCTTCTTCCCATTACCTTTCGCAACTTTCACCACACCATTTCTCTTTGAAGGAGCTTTTCCAGCAATATCTTCAAGATCAACAATATCATTGTTATCTTCTTCTTCCTCTTCATCTGTTGTATCAATGTATTCACCATCACTCTCAACAGCACCGTTCTTCGATATCCCATTTGTTTCTTGAGCAGAGCCTCCCTTCAAAACTCTAATCACTCCATCACACCACACCTGAAACACTCCGTCTAACTCTCCGTCGTCAACGTCACCTTCTCCCACCGGAACCATCTCCACTCCACCCAATCCCACCATTCTCCTCTCCAACTCCTTCGCCACAGCGTTGTACGAATCGCCATAACCACGGCTCCCGACGCCGAAAACTCCGAATCTACAATCGGAGAGAAGAAGCGACCCGACTCGGAAATCCTCCGCGCTCTCGGATAGCCAGTTCACGAGAAACTCTCCGTCCTTAGGCGGCTTCCCGTCGTCCCAAGTCGACGCGATGAAGATCGCTAGGGTTTCCTTGGGGAGATCCTCCGGCTCGTAGCTCCGCGGATCAACGAGATCGAATGCGATGTCGTTTGACGCGAGGAGGTCGTGGAGGCGTTGAGCTAGGGATTTGGATGTGCCGGTTTGGGAGATGAAGAAGATCTTCCCTCTTCTGCTGCTAGGGTTTAAGGAGAGGGTTTTGATACGTTTCAGGCGGCGGTATTTGTGGATGCAGTAAAAAGTAGTCGCTGAGAGTAAAGCGATGAGTGCTAGTCGAGTATGTACGGAGGATGACGACGCCATGGGTTCAGATTCAAGATCACACAGCGGCACGTAGTGTTCACGCGAAGCTGTGAACGATAGTGAGGGAAAGAGAGACTGAGGTTGACGAGAACCGAGAAATGGCGGAGACGGGAAAGTGAGTATGAGGTTTACAGGCCCATTTAGTTTAGGTTTAAGGCCCATTAGTATGGTTTAAAGAACATTAACTCTTGTGTCGGAGATGAAACAACCACGCCTTTTATTTTTTCTAGGGTATTTATGCCACGTGGCAGACCATGTTTTTCTGCAACACCCCGTTTCCTTTCCTGTTTTCTATAAGCCTGAGAGAGAAAAAACAAAAATAAAAATCAAACAAATGAAATAAAATTGAAAAAGAGAATATTCCACAAGGAATTAACTGTAAATGTTGTTTATATTTGTATCCTACTTTCTCGATAATCACTACCTAGCAGTTTTATTGTCTCTCTGGAATAATAGTCGTTTCCTTTTCCATGTCTGTAATGCCTATATATGCACTACCATCCACCATGTTTTTTCTCTACAAGCATCATTTTTCTCTGTGTATCTCTGTATTACGAAGTCAATTCTTCTGTTGGTTAGTATTCTTCTTCTCCACTTTTTTATTATTATTGTGTTTGATGGAACTTAATTAGTTGCTATAATAGGTTTAATCACGTTTTCACCAACATCACTAAGATTGATTTCTCAACTATGTGTTTGGATCTGGTAGTAGTATAGTGATATAAGTTTGTGTTTTCGGGAGGTAACTTAGTAAACCTTTGGAAGAAACTTAAGGATCTACACACGTGGTGCAAGTTTTTGATCTTTTTATCTGAAGCACGTTGTTAGGTTACGTTTTTTCTTGTAACACAAGTTGTTAGGTTTGCTTTTACGGGTTTTGTTACTTTTTTTTGGTGCTTGTGTATCATGTTGGTGAAATCTTAATGTTGTATGACTCGTGTTTACTAATCCTAAACTTTGTATTTCTCTAGAAAACATGTAGTCAGGTAGTATTATCCTCTTTACGTGCTCCTATATTTAGCCTCGGTGGATTCTATTTATGACTAACCAGCAGCTACGTCCGTGATTGTTTATTATACATATTTGTACAGTCCGTGTGTTGCATCTATGTTTATAAATTCTATTGAGTTTATTTGACGAACAACAAAAATGAAGTATCTTTTACTTGATCAACTCTCAGGAGCAAGTCAGTTCTGTTTCAAGAATTCAATGGCAGAACAAAGAGTTAGTGGTCTTAGTGACAGCATGGTACAATTTCACAACGATGGCTCAAAGGATGGATGTGAAGCTCCCCATAAATTGTCATTTTGGGGAGGAGGAAAGAAAATAGACATAGGAAACCAGATCTTCTGCAATAGATCGTTGAACATGAAGAATATCATTGCTGTAGGCTTTGATATGGACTATACTCTTGCTCAATACAAATCTGAAACTTTTGAGTCCCTTACTTATGAAGGAACTGTCAAGAAATTGGTTCATGATTTGGGGTATCCAACTGAGGTAATTAAGCATACTATATTTTGTGTTTTATGATTGTTACCTATATAAACGTGTGACTGATTGTTATATTTACACGCGGTTGAAATTATCCAGCTGTTGGAATGGACATTTGATTGGAACTATATGGTTAGAGGCTTGGTGCTGGACAAAAAGAGAGGAAACATCTTGAAGGTGAATCTCTTGTGCTGGACTCTTGTGATTATTGTTGCCTCGTTTCTTAATCGACTGTTGCTCATGTTGCAGATGGATCGCCATAAGTATGTGAAAGTAGCTTATCATGGGTTTAAGGAACTCTCAAAGGAAGAGAAAGTTGGCATCTATGGCACTAGGCTAGTAAGAGATTCGTTTGATGAGCCTGACTATGCGCTCATTGATACTCTTTTCTCTTTGGCTGAAGCTTATATGTTTGCACAACTCGTTGACTTCAAAGATAGTAACCCGGATAAAATTCCCAAAGAGTAAGTCAATCTTTGTTACTGTTTTGATACTCTATACAATCTCCAAGATACTCTATAACTTATACTTAATATATGGTGTTTTGTTTTTATATTATCACTAACATACTCCTTCTCCATTTGTGTTCTTTTAGTTATGGTCGTTTGTATAAAGATGTGCGGTCTGCTGTCGATATGTGCCACAGAGATGGAACTCTAAAGCAGACGGTTGCAAAGGAACCTCACAGGTAAATAATCTGATGTGTATGTTCATTACTGGTTCTTGCTTTTTTCATCATAGGTTTTTAACTTGCCATTTTTTATAAGGTATATCAACGAGGATGCTACCATTGTACCTCTTTTAAAAATGGTAAGAGATTCCGGACGCTCCACATTCTTGGTGACCAACAGGTAATGCTAATGACATGTTTTTCATACTTCAAAGTTTTCCAATAAAGTTATTTATGCATGCATTGCATGCTTTAGTAGCTCTACAGTCGATTTAACTTAATATTTAAAAATGGTATAATATTTAAAACATCTTTGGTTTGGAGACACATGTCAAAACTAGTGATTTGTTGGAACTACATTCTTGCAGCTTATGGGACTACACAAATATAGTGATGAACTTCCTCTGTGGAGGGCGCACAGTTCAGGGACCTCTTACTTGCAACTCTGATTGGCTGCAGTACTTTGATGTTGTCATCACCGGCAGGTCTTTTCCTTTCTTTAGACTCTTTAATCTGATGCTCTGCACACAATCATTGTGATAAACAACTGTAGCCAAGTTTGTTTCTGGAATTATTCTTTTGTTTATTAGTTATCTGAGTTGGATGTTTTGTTTGTGAAGCGCAAAACCTGGTTTCTTCCATGAGGGGAGCCGTGCTAACCTTTTCGAGGTGGAACTTAAGTCAGGAATGCTCATTAATACTGACAATGGAACACCTCTGGCTCAGGTTTGATTTTAAAGAATTTCGAAACTCTTTCACAATGCTACTTATCCAAAAAAAAAAATGATGCAACTTATCTTTTTGATTGTTATGCTTGACAGATTGGTGATCCTTCACCAAATGATTCTCTGAAGAGTAAAGATAAAGGTTGTAGAGTTTTCCAAGGTGGAAATGTTGGTCATCTTCACAGTCTGCTCTCCATTGAGTCAAGCTCACAGGTACTGCGCAGTAGCTAGTTCCCAAAGAAGTATTGTACCATGTCATATATCATGTCACTTATTCAGTGATTTGATTTTGTTAGGTTCTTTACGCTGGGGATCATATCTACGGTGATATATTGCGCAGCAAAAAAGTCCTTGGTAATGCTTTTCTTTTCTTGTCACAAACTTCTCTTCTGTTTTGTTTAGTAAATTTAAACAAATCTTCATGGGCTCAACTGACCTATGCTAAGAACAACAAATTGTTATTTTATGCCCCCAAGATCTTATGATTGGTAAGGTTAGCATCTAAGTAGGCTAGAAACACTCCTTATGTTGTGCCACTTGCTTGCATCTTGATCTTCTTCATTCTTCAGGCTGGCGAACCATGCTTGTTGTTCCTGAACTAGAGAAGGAGGTTCAACTTCTCTGGGAACTTAAAGATGTTCGCAAGGTGAATGGATTGGTGACTGATCGTAAAGAATTTGTTTTTCCTTTTAAAGTGAAGATTGTTTTTTAGTCTCATTCATTTTATTTCTGAAAAAAAAATTGTTTGCAGGAGCTTGTTTTTATGAGGCAGGAGCGTGACTCAGTTGAAGACAAGATACATCACCTGAACTGGTCCTTAAAGTGAGTGTTCTTTACAATAAGATTTGGACCAAAGAAAGCAGTGTCACAGCTATTGCACAAAACTTGTTTTTATATGTGTAACCAATCGTATTGTCTCAGGTTTGAGGACATTAACGAGAATGATAAGGGGGAGATGTTGGCAGCGCTCAAGGATTTGGAGGTAAAGATAGATTTGTATAGCTACTAAGTTTCCAATAGTTGCCTAGTCATTCTAAATCCATACTTATGTTTTTTTTTTTGTTTGAATTCGACAGTTTAAGAGAGATCAAATAAGACTAAGTCTTCAAGAAGCTCAAAGAGGATGTCACCAGAAGGTAAAAGTCAAGGTAGAGTGTAACAACCAGTTTAAAATATCAATGTTCATTTTTGTTAGGTTTTTTTTGTTACTGCAGTTCCACAAGGTTTGGGGGCAGCTTATGAAAACTGGTTGTCAGAGTTCTCGCTTTGCTCATCAGGTATTATAGAACACGTTTTACATCTTATTTTATTATAAGACGGTTAAAGTGATTTGCACTTGTGTGAAATTGATTTCCGGTTTTTTTTTCCAATATAGGTTGAGAGATTTGCATGCCTCTACACAAGCAAAATCTCTAACTTTGGGCTCTACTCACCAGAGAAGTACTACAGACCAAGTGAAGATATAATGTGAAGGCAGAGAGTAATTTTTTGGTTTGGTTTTGGGTGCTCATTCTTATTTTCTATGAACTTTCTTAATCTCTTCTTAGTTCTTATTTGCGGCAAAGTTTGTTTCTACAAAACTCATTAATCTACTATCTTATGGTTTTATTTAACGTTTCACTCCTATTACCTTCCCCTTGATCACCTTAAAGTTCCTTTTACTCTATATATGGAACATTCTAAACTCACAGTCTATCTTGATTCATCTGCACTGTTCTGTTTTATGAGTAGATAGTTATGTTCCCTGAAGCTATGCATCGACTTCCTCCAAAAAACACTAATGGCTACTGCTATCTTCACAGAGAAGAAGAAGCAGAACACGTCTTGTTTGATACTTTAGATAACCTTTTGGCCAACACTTTGTAATCCTAATTGTGAATTGTAGTCTGTTTAGTCCAAACCACTTTTTAAGTGGTAACACCAAGAGGAAAAGATGCATAATCATTACTCTATGAGAGAAGATTTTAATCAAATTACAAAAAAAGACTTGAAGGTGAGTTCATATACACATAACAACAAACAAACAAATCTTTGTAACTTCTCAACCTAATTAACAACAGCTGGAAAATCTTTGACATTTCTTTGTTCCTTCTTGTTCTTGGCCATAACGGAGATGTGGTGCTTTTGAGTTTTTTTGTTTTTCATCTGAACAAGGCTTGAAGTTCTTCAAGCGTTTTCCCTTTGGTCTCAGGAACCCATAGAGTCACGAACACCACTGTGAATGCACACACACCCGCGTATAGAGTGAAAGTTGCTGTCCAAAAGTAACCAAAAACCTCATTAGCATAAAATGATCTATCGTGGTGACTAAGAGAAAAGAGTAAGAGAGAGAGAAACCTCCACTGCTCCAGGCTAAGAGCAAGTTTGCAGTCATGGTGATCAACCAAGAGAAGAACCAATTGGCTAAAGTTGCTATACTTCCAGCTAAACCTTTTATGTTCACAGGAAGGATCTGTTTATTACAACAACAACAAAGTAAGCAAAAGGTAGTTTAATAAAGTTCTTACAACACTTGGTTCCAAATTTTAATCAAAACTCGATACCTCAGACATAATGAGCCAGGGAATTGGTCCCATTCCTAATGAGAAAGAAACAACCATTGCCTGTAATATGTTTTAACAGAGTCAAAGCAAAGTTAACAGCTCATTGCATCAAGAAAGTTTCAATACATCAAACTTACCACTACTCCAACTACTGACAAGATGCTCAGCATACTGTACATGTCTGAATCATGGGACACAAATCCCTAAACAAGATATGTAAAAACTCAAAACGTTGTTGCAGAAGATTAAAAAGGTGTTTAGGAAAGTTACAAAAGTTAATAAGTACCTTAAGGTAAAAAGCAGCTGCAACAATTACTAGGCTGATCGTCATCCCAACCGAAGAGATCTAGAAAACATTTCCATTTACCTTATTAGTTACTCTTGGACATGTCTTGAGTCCTAAATATATGACACTAATGAATACTCACAGTAAGCAGAAGCCGACGACCTGCTTTGTCCACCAACCATGTTGATATTGCGGTCGCTACTACTTGAATAGCACCAACCCCAAATGTTGCTGCATTACTTGATGTAACTCCTAAACGATAACATAGAAAAAGTTGAAGCTATGTAATAATCTGAAACAAGAAACATCCTGTGGTCTTAGAGCGAAGGCCTACCTGCAGATTCAAAGATTGTACTGGAATAGAATAGGACGCCATTAATACCACCGAGTTGTTGAAGTACTAGCAACCCTATACCAACCTGTTACACACACAAAAAGAGTTTTAAGATAATGTTTCTTATGGTAGACAGAAGTATATTCCAAGGGAAAGATATTCAATGTTTGTACCATAAGTGGGAAGTAGTATCTCCTCCGCTTGAGATCTACAAACCGAACTGTAGATGATCTCTTAGTAGATGATGCCACAGATCTCTGCAGATTGGTAAAAGATATGAAAAATAAGCATTTGAAAATCATTCATGTATCTTTTTAGAAGGAAAGATTATCAGTGGTAATATTACCTTGATTTCATTAACCTCAACGGTAATATCAGTCTCAAATCCTCTAAGAACTTGTAATGAGGTTTCAAAATCATCAGTCATACCCATTTTTGCCTACAGTTTAACGTAAAGCATCCCATAAGAGTGGATTAACTAAAATTTTGCAATGACTCGAGAAAAATATTATTAACTTACCAGCCAGCGAGGTGATTCAGGAATGAAAAAGAGACCTGGTATCAACACTGTGCACGGCAATATCCCTAAGGATAAAGGAAGACATAGTGATTAACGCATGTCGATAAATCATCAATCAGGAAAATGGTTTCAGGCTTTGTGTGTTGAGATTTACCCAAAACTGCAAGAATCCTCCATGGAACTAAGAGGCCAAGCAAATAAGCCAACATTATTCCAATTGTCACAGAAAGCTACAAGCAAAAAGTTAACCAACATCTAATTTTTAGCATTAAGAATCTGTTCAGAAAATGCAAAAGAACAATCACTCAGCTTGACGTGTCAGACCTGGTTAACTGAACCTAATCCTCCTCTCAAATTCTGTGGAGCTATCTCAGCAATATAGACTGGCACCTAAAACCACAAACCGAGTTGCATAACTCTACCTGAAACGCGCTTATTCCATAAGCAAAACAACAACTAGGTGAGATCAGTATTACCGTGTAAGATATGATCCCAACACCAAAGCCTTCTAAAAGTCTCCCCATGTAAAGAAAAGAAGTATCCTACAAATACCATAATGATGTAATCCAACATTTTCAGATGGAAGTCAAATAAAGAAACATGAAAACAAACAAACAAACACTCACTTTTGCAAATGATATGCAAAGCCAACCAATGATATTGGGAATTGCAGCAATCATCAGAGACTGTCCAAGAAAACACACAAAGCAAGTAAGATGTCATTAGCTTGATCAAGATCCAAAACAGAGTAATTTATTAGTCGAGAAACTAAGCTATACATACCCCTTTACGTCCAATGTATTCTGCAATCTGACCACTAGCAATTGCACCAACCATAGCACCCACATTAGATAGAGAACCAAACACAGAGTACTAATACACGGAACAAGAGATCAAAGTCAGGCAACAGTAAAAAAACCAAACAGCTCAAGACAAAGAGGGTTTATTACCTCAGATACAGTTAAACCGAGATCCTTAGTGATTGCAGCTTGTGTTGGAGAAGAATAACCACACTGAACCCAAACCAAACAAATCAGTCACATCTTTCTACAAACAGAAAAGAAAAAAAGGTTGAGACTTTTTCTTCTTACAGTGAAACCGAACTGAATAGGACCAAGAGCAACGATCAGAACACATGCAAGAACAGAGATAGAGCTGTCTCTGATGACTTGAGAAGAACCCATCATGCTCGACTGTCTTGAACCCATCCGGTACCAGCTTCCTGTGTGTATGAAAGGTCGACGCAGATCATTCCTCGCCTCCTCTGTATCATTCATCTTTTTTGGATGATAACAAAGCTTCAAGCTTTAGCCTCAAGGCAAGAGAGAAAACTCCTTTGGACTTTTCTTGTCGGTTTAGAGGATCTAGAAACTGGGTTTTTTATGACGAAGCTCGGATAAGAACGGATTAAGAGACGCCGTCTACAATAAAGGAAGAGAATTTGGGAAGTATATGGGCTGTAATGTTGTGATTAATGATTGGAGAGACGAGAGGAGACTTGTTCAAATAGTTTTATTAAGATCATCACAACAGGTAGCGTCGTCGCATAAACCAAATTTGGACAAAAATAAAGGTTCTTTTTAGATTATTTATTTATTCGTTGCTAAAACGAGTATATATCTTCTTACCGATGCTGTTGTTGGATAAATAGATTATTTATTTATTTATTTATTTTGCTAAAACTAAAAACTATTTAGCCTAAATAAATGAGAGATAGTATTGGTTTGAATACTGTGTCGTGTGCTAACTAATTACAAGGTTTTTGGATGATGAATAATTTATTTTTCTAAGATTTTTTGCTAATACTAAAAACATACTACCTGATTTACTAAAAAGTTAATGAAATTTTTGAATAGAATATTTTGGCAATAAACAAAATTTATTTTATAGTATTTCAGTAATTTCTATCTATTTTTAATGATTAGTCAATATTTTTTTAGATATTTTTCATTTATATTCAGTATTTCACCACGTTAATTATCGAGTAATGGGAAATGATATATAATTACTACAAAATATAATCAACTTCACTAATTGATCAAAATTGGAAGTTTGTTCTCTTGTATAAAAGTTAAGACATCCACATCTTACTTAAATTATTAATAAATACTAATTTCATATTTTAGCTTAATATTTGTATTCGTTCATTTAGCACATATTAATATATAACTATTATCTTCTCTTTATTTCTTCTCATTTTTTATGTCCGTGCACGCACCGCACCGTACGAAGTCCAAAACCCTTTAATTTCAAATATTAGTTCGGTTTAAGTTTTCAATTTGTCTTCTCGCATCAACAATCTGTCAGATTATTAACGATAGTCTACACTTAAATCAATTGTTTTATTTTTCAAATTTCCCGTTTGGTGAGAAATAGAAGAAACAATAAAAGCAAAACGAGATAAATGTGAGGGAAGAGGTGGGCAAGAACACAAAAGGACAGATTATCATATCATGCCAAACACGTCTTTGTGATCTGATATTCCTGTCTCCATTCATCTCCCAACTAATCTTTTAATTGACCACAAATTTTATATATATCTCCCACTTAACATAACATTGATTTATAGTAATTTTTGTTGTTACCACCTCGTTTCTCACATGTATAGTATAATCCACAAAATAGAAGAAAAATAAACATTTACCTAATCAAATCTCAAATTGTATGAAAACAATAGATCAAACACCGTCGGTGTTATCGGGCCCAACTAGAACACCCAAGCTATTCAGTTTGGGCTTATTAAATAAATGAACCTTTATTTTGTAAATTAAAAGCCCATATAGAGCAAAGTCGGAGCGTGTGGGCCAAGCGAGGTCTCTACACCTGAGAGGGAGAGCTCGAGGCAGCGTTTTCACTTCGTAGACCTGATGTGCTACCAGTTAATGATTAGAATGTGTATTGAGGTTGGTTATTATGGCTGAAGTAAACTTATTGACCTTTTGATATCAGTTGTGATTGTTGAGCATGTGCCCAAACATGTCTTTGCTTAGACACTTTAAGTTGTTAGTCTTTCATGACGTTATAGGGATTATGGTCTAGTCTTCAGCTACTATTTAAGATTTAGTTTAGTTAATGAAAAAATAAACTTATGGTTTTGCTAATGGGGAAAAGTCACAAGAAAACTCATGAAAGGAGGAGGTTTATGTCATTGTTGTGTTGAGTTGTCAAAAACACACTTGACAAATCATACTCTCATGGAAGAAAAAAATAAGAACACTTTTGATGATACATCGTTCTTGGGATCTTCTATTATCAGTTTGAAGACAAGAGAGTAGATGAAAAACTACTGTTTGGTTTCTTGCATCTGTCACTGTAACAGAAACACACCATATTCATCATTTCTCCTCCACACAAATTTTAAAAAAAAATGTTTTAGTAAGTAGAGAGTTGTGTATGAAAGTGAAGTATGGGAGGGAGAGTGATGAAGACGTGAGAGGCAAACAAACACTCATTAGTAGACAACAAACAAAGCAAAGTGTTCTGATACAGTGAAGTAAGAGTTGTTCTGGTTTTGGCTATAAAACAAGTTGGCAACACAAAACTCTTAAGTTTTGTTTTTCAGAAAGAAGAGAGAGCTGATAGGGACAATTCAAATCACTCCTTTCCCTTTCATTCATTTCATTTTCCAGCTAATTTTTTCTTATATATACACAATATAAATTATTAATGGTTACCTAAGCATGTTCAATGAACTAATCAATCCCTTAGAATTACATTATGCGCTTTTGATAAAAAAAATTGTTTTTTCTATTATTTTATTTCGTTCAATTTTCTCAAACTTAATCTCGTTTGAATAATAGAATAATTTTTTGATATCAAAAATACACTAAATACCTCTTGAATGCATTTAATTAACCAGGGATCGGTTTAGATGAAGCGATTTAAATTGAGTACTTGAGTGAAACCAAGTTAGTGGAATTTGGAAATTCCAAATCCCAAAATGTCCCTACAACACCATAGAAGCTACACTTAGGTGTAGAAAATCATACACAAGAATAAAATTGAAAAAAAAAAGTTTAAAAGAAAGAAAGTAAAAAAGGATTGCTTGCGGGGAAGCGTGGAGGGTGGCAGAGAGAGATTCAGACATTGTTGAGTTCTACAGTTTTTACTACTTCAAAACTGCTTTTTTGGGTTTTGATTCTCTGTCTGAATATAGACATTTCATATCTTCACAACTCTCACCATGAGTTGCCTCTTTCATATACATTGGTTGATCTCTTTTTTTTTTTAATATAAGTCTATTTATTACTTTGTGACTACAAATATAAATGTTAATGGGATCCGATGAGATAAGCTTGATAATCTTCTTGAGCATGATATTCGTATTTGACTTTGTGTAATGTTCAATTTTGTTGCTAAAGAACACTGAGACATGATGATCTAGAACGAATCAGATATATACAGTTCGATTTTTGTTTGGACTCGTCAGAGAACTTATTATGTTTCCAAGATAAATTAAGTTGGTAAAATCAGTGGTGGGTGAAGTTGTAAAGCAACGTTCATATTCGTCGGCAGTGGCATATACCACCGTCTTTTTTTATTTTTTAAGAACATTAACAAAAATTCAAGTCTATAATAAAGCAGGGTTTAGACATTTTGAAATTTAAAGATCTAGAGAAGATAAAGGATATAGTATAAAACTATTATATAAACTAATAAATGGCTTATATTTAGTTTTTTTGTTAACTATATCTTATGGATTTCATGAGAAAATGATTTACAAACCTAAGTTCAAGAGTTAAACCAGAAAACATTAGTTTGGGTTTTGAAGTTGGATTTGTTTTTAAATTAAAGTCCAAATAAATTGTTAGAAAGAGAATGAGGTCATAATGCAAAAGGGGACAAAAACATGTTATGGTAGATAAGTAATTATCGTGTGACAGGCTGTCCATGAAAAATTCTGCAGAAGCTATGCCGATTACTTTTATTTTATTTTCTTTTTATCAAATCAATTTAATTACTTATGATAATTTTTACTACATTTTTGCAACTTTTTAGTAACATTTATTCACACGCATGGATTGTGTAACTTCAGAAAGTACTGTATATTACGTCACGCGTGAATGAATGAATCTATTTGCATTTCAGGAAATTAAATCTGATAAATATACTGTATTAAACATTAGTATGATTTTTTATTCAAAGATTATTAATATGGATGTTCTTACATGTTTGTATTAAACTCATATTGTCTCTTGTGCGCGAAAAAGCTTCTAATTATTTATATATTCAAAATAAAAAGTTAAAAATAAAAAGATAAAAGGTAAGATAAGAAGACACACTTTGTATGTTCTCGTGTATTGTCTTAAGTAAATGAAGTATATTTTGAGTTTTTTTCCTTTAGTTTAAAATGATACAACTAAACAAATAATAAAATAAAAAAGTAAAGGTAGAGTGAAATAGGAAAGAAGAAAAGACATAAGTAAGGGTAAATGGTGTTTGGACAAATTAGGGTTTAGGGGTTTGAAAAAAATCAAGAGAGAGAGTATAATAATGAAGGAGAGAGAGAGAATGGGAGGGGCCCATAATGTGGCAGGGCATGTGGCTGGGCTTCCAACTTGACCTTGTCGGTTGTTCTCTGCACTGCCCTTCTCTGCAACCCACACACTATAAAGCCTAATTTATTTTATTTTTTTGTTAATCTCTTTATTATTTTTTTGCACATTCGAAAAAGGCAGTATGGTAATTATTTTGGTTTGAGAGTTTTACGGAAGTTGTTATTCATAATTTCAATACTATAGATTTTCACTTCTATTATGCGGAAACAATGTTATGTTAAATCATAGCTAAAAACTACAATATATTCAGCATCGGTGTTGGGTAAAGGGTAAAACGCAGTGATATATTCGCTTTACATTCCAAATTTTAGAAGTTTATGGAGAAATTGTCAAAAATACCATTTTCTTTGTACCACTTTTCAAAAATATCTTAATCACTTTTACCCTTATTTTTTAAGAGGGAAAAACACAATTATAACCCTTGGGTTAATTAATATAAGATTTAAAGTTTAGAGTTAAGGGGTGGTGTGGGGTGGGGTAGGGTTTAGGAATTTAAAATTTAAAATTCTAATTAATTTTAAAAAAATTTGTCTCTAAAAAAGTGGTATTTTTGAAAATGTCTCTTTAATGAAGGTAAAAATGAAAAGTGGTATAAGAAAAGTGGTATTTTTGAAAATTCCCAAGTTTATGATACATAGATTTTATAATTTTCAAATAATAATTTTTTTGTTAAAATTCATATTAAAATATTTGTGACTCTCCAAAATCTCAATGGTTAGATATAAGTATATAACCGAATTTATCGAACAATCAATCTTGATTGTTAAAAAATATAATTACACTAATTGAAAATATTTTCAAAGTATTATTTGAATCAATTAGATTTATACTCAAAGCAAGAAAATCATTAAAATATAGATTGCATGAACTAAGTTCTTCTTGATTTTATAATTTTTGTGTTTATGTTTACTTTTATATAGATTAGTGCTCACTTGCTTCGATCTTGACTTGTAAACTATATGATCTTCTTTTCTAAATTCACTCGTAATCAAAAACACAAACGTTCAAATTCCAGTATAAAACAATCAAAGACCTTGTTGACCCCCCACCCCACCAAGATACAACTAAGATCTTTGCACCGACTTGGTTAAAGTTCTCAGAATCTCAGGTAGATTAATTAAGATCGTTTGGAATAGTTGACCACCTCAAACGTTCTTAATTCTATTAATGGTGACGCAAACAATGCAGAAACACATCACTTAATGCATAATGTCCACAAGAAGTATAGATTGAGCTGTACACAAGTCTTTTTCTTTGAATAAATTTAACATGATATTCAAAAAAAGAAAGTATAGATTGAGAGTTGTAGGTAAATTTGAAACACTTCAAGGTAATAATACAACACTTCGAGGGAGGACAATAAATGATACATATCTAAAACAAAGATTACGTAATAAGATCATCCGATTACCAATGTACATATGATCCACTGGCACAAATTACAATGCTCTGAATTAACTATTGTTAGTGTTTATTTAATCATTGTTATCATTTGACTTATATAATTATTTATTATGCTCAAAGGGGATTAACTGTCGGAACATACAGACAACAGTCCCGTTTCTGGCTGATTAGCAATTTAGCATTATGCAAAACAACAACAAAAAAAAATGATATAAGTAAATAATTTTAATTTTGTATTTTACTATAACCCTCAGTTGTGTTTTTAACAGTTTAAACAGATCAACGTACACATTAATGGCTTTCTGTACACGGTAAAAAAGTAAGCTCATAAAAACTTGCGGTCAGAATGTCAATAATTGCATCAGTTTCATGCGAGTTACAAATACTATGAAATTCAAGTTACTATTGAATCATGATGTGTTTATAAATTAACTGATAGATGTAAAAGAAAGTCTAGAATCATGACGTGTTTATAAATTAACTGATAGATGTAAAAGAAGTCTAGAATTAATTGGATCCACCGTCGGATAGATAAACGGCGATTTGATCACTAGTTTGCTTCTGATATAATGCAAAATCAGCTAATTCGAAATTTACTGCTAACATTTTTTTTTTAAAACCTAAAAATCTGAATTAACCCATGATCTGGTAATTCTGCTTAAGCCCATATGTTTTAAAATGTAGATTTTGTTATATGGTTTGTAGAATTTAGCAGAATAGTTATGAAAATAACTCAAGATAGTTGATGTAATACATTGTTAGTTTATTTTTGGTCATTATACAATATACGCTATTTTCATGTTTATTTGTGGTCTAATTTTGAATTAGAAATTCCAGTCGCTTTCACTATATTAGATATCATATCTTAAAATTATCAGATTTAGAATTTTTATTTTATATTTAGAAAATATAGTATATACTATATAAAATTTTAATCAATTAATGTATGGTCCATCCGGATTAATTTGTTGATCCAGTGACCTAAAAATCAATCAGATTGTTTTAAAAATCGATGTATAGTCAATTAGCCAAAGAAAAAATGTATTTCTGCCCAATAATTTAGCTGATAAAGGGTTATGAAACGTTTTGACTAAACTATAACATGTTTTTTATAAACTACTTAAATTATAAAGATAAACTTCATGTAAAAGTTATGTTTTGTTTTCACACTTATATGTAAGTTTTGCACATTTCAATTCCAAGTTAAAAATAAGAATACTAACTTTAAAACAGCTTTTGTTTAGATGGCTGATTTCTAAACATATTGAGGGTCAAAATATAAAAGCAGATGTAAAAGAAAATGATAAAATGATAAATACCTCAATAAGTATGATAAACATATATAGTAGGGTATGCTATTAGTCTCATCTCTCAAAAAAAACAAAGGGGATCATCTCTTATCTCTTTCTCATGGCCTCACCACACGCAACCAAATTGTCTCTTATAATCGGATCTCAAAGGTTGGCTTGTTGGGAGCACTGAGACATCAAACATGGTTTCTTCTTCCCTTCACCCCCTTAAAAAAACCAATTAACCCTAAAAATCCCTTTTAAAGTATTACTAATCTTAAAAGTTCCTCTATCATCTCTTGTCTCTCTCTCTCTCTCCATTAAAACCATTCACAAGCAAAAAGAGCTTTGAGCTTTTAATGAGAGTTTAAGATCTTCTTCGGTTCCTCCTGCAACAAACTGTGCTGTTCCTTGTGTACTTGCTCTTATCTGTAAGTCTCTGGATCTCACTGTCTTTAATTTTCTTTATTTCCTTATTAGTAATCTCATTAATATGTTCTTTTTCAGACATAAAATTAAACAAACTTCAGTTCTTAAGCTTATGTAATATCTCCAGGAAAATCCAGTATATTAATTAATTAAACCCTTTTTTCTTTTGTTAATCTCCTTAATTGCAGTTAAAAATCATTTTCAGGGTTTTAATTTTGACTTGAACACTAATTAAGAAGCAGACAATGGATATGAGAAGCCATGACAATGGCAACAATGGTGTTGGAAGCATTGCAAATGAAGATAATGTCAACGGTAATAACAACAACACTCGTGTCTCTTGCAACTCTCAAACCCTAGATCACCACCACTCCAAGTCTCCGTCTTCTTTCGCCATCTCCACCGCCGCTAAAACCACCGTACGGTACCGTGAGTGTCTCAAGAACCACGCGGCGAACGTCGGCGGAAGCGTACACGACGGATGCGGCGAGTTTATGCCGAGCGGTGAAGAAGGAACGATCGAAGCTCTAAAATGCGCTGCTTGTGACTGCCACCGTAATTTCCACCGGAAAGAAGTCGACGGTGTTGGAAGCTCAGACGTAATCGCTCGTCATCACCACCACCATCAGTACGGCGGAGGAGGAGGTGGGAGAAGACCGCCGCCGCCGAACATGATGCTTAACCCGCTCATGCTTCCTCCGCCGCCGATGCACCACCACAAGTACGGAATGAGTCCACCTGGAGGAGCGGGAATGGTGACGCCGATGAGCGTCGCTTACGGAGGAGGAGCTGAGTCGTCTAGTGAAGATCTGAATATGTACGGACAATCAAGCGGAGAGCATGGCGGAGGAGGAGCTACGGCGGCGTTTTCGATGTCGTCCAAGAAACGGTTTAGGACGAAGTTCACGGCGGAGCAGAAGGAGAGGATGATGGAGTTCGCGGAGAAGCTAGGGTGGAGGATGAACAAGCAAGACGAAGAAGAGCTCAAGAGATTCTGCGGTGAGATCGGAGTTAAGAGACAAGTCTTCAAAGTGTGGATGCATAACAACAAGAACAATGCTAGGAAGCCACCACCATCGACAGTAACAGGAAGTACAACTCTCTAATGGTTAAGTACCACTTAATCGAGAGATTAATCTCTTAATCTATTGTTGTTGTGTTCTTAAATGTTGTCTAGGTTTTTGTAGCTTGTACGATCTTTGGATCAATCAATGGATGTTTTGTTTGCCTAGTTAATGTTTTTAATTTTATGTGTTTTGTCTTTTACTCAGATCGTACTTGTAATCAGCTTCTTTTACTTATTAGTTTATGTTTCTGTCTTTTTATACGTTTAAGCTTAACACAACCACTTTGTGTTTTGTAACAAAGTACAAACTTAGTTAGCCAAATACGATCGACATTATTATTAACAGTTTCATACCGATCTTACGAAAGAAACAAAAGTTGTAAAACATTCTAAATTTGTGTTTCTTAATGTGAAATAAGGAAATTATTATAGATAAGCATCATTTGCTGTTTGCCTACTAAAATACAGTTATAATGTAAACACAACATTTGTAGCAGGTTAAGTTATATATATATATATATATATATATGTGTGTGTGAAATTTGTTTATTGTTGGCTAAATAACCTTAATTTTAGATTTTTTTCTATAGTCATGATAAATAAATGCCTATGCAAGCGTTATGATCAATGTTGAACTTTTATATAAGTTTGATGTGAAATATCTCCAAAATTGTAACAATATGATTTGAGTCTACTGTAGATCTGTCACATTCCAGCTCTGTACCAAGACGAAATGCATGAGAGAAAAATCTAAAAACAAAAAAAATTTGAAGATTCTCACTGTTGAATATATCACAGATGAGGCCAAACTTATATAACTGACGACCTATGTATCTTTTGCTTTTGTGTCGTCAAGACCTATGCATCTAAGCTACTATATGTAATAATTGGTTATATAAATACTTTTCTGACTTTCTATTTTCATTTTTTAATGTGGGAAACTGTTGCTAATTACTTAATATTATAAAACATTATTATTTTCATCGAATTTGTTTTTCTTCCTTTGAGAAAAAGAAAGTGGGCCAAAAGATTATACGAAAAAGCTTCCCATATCAAAGTCCAAGTTCTGTAAAATACACAAAAGTAAATAAGATCCTTTTTCTTCTGTATGTGTCACAATTCGTTTGATGTTTAATCATAGTTCACCTTTCAAATGGGTGGGTTCTATGAGTTAAAGGCCTCACTTATTTATAACACTTAGCCCGGGAAAGCCCATTATGATCACGCAATGTATTATTTTTGCATGTTACCGACAAAACGATCTTGGGTTTTGTCGGAGTTTTTCAAGTTCATGTCATGTGTTTTCTTATTTTTGTGACTTTGTTCAACTTTCAGACATTTCAAATACAATGCAAGGAAGATTAAATAAAATATTTGCGTTTTAATGTTCTAATATATTCTCAGTACGTGGAAGAGACAACAAAATAAATAGATAAACTAAATTAAACAGAACTCGCTTGATCATTGATGACGAAGTCGAAGACAGGACATGCATCAGTCTATTGTATATTCTTCGGAATAACATTTTAATGTAAGACTAATATTGAAAATGAAAACTGAAAGTAATGATTATGAAGATAGATAGATATTGCTTAATTAAGCCAATTCCCAGCTTGTTGTTAGATTCTTCTTTCGGCACACTTTTTTGTATCGATGACTCTTCTCCATTTGCTAAAATAGGAAAACACAATATTCTTGTCGGCTTTCAAAGGTTTATTATATTCTCCTGTTGATTTAATAATTAATTCAGTATTTGACCGAGTTTTACTTTCTTCAATTCTCTAGTTATAAATATTCTGTCCGTTTCTTAATGTATAATGTTTTATGAAACTTTTGATGTTTCAATATAAAAAATATTTTCATTTTATATGTAACTTTTAACTTTATTAAAAATTGTATAATCAATAATATCTTGTTATCTATTTTGTAATTAATTAAATTGTTTATAGTAATATTTATTAATTTTTTTAGACAAAAAGTAATTTTCTTAAATATTATGTATATGTGTGAAACATCATACGTTTTAGGACAAAGGGAATAGTACACAAACAGACAATATAGAAGCAATACAAATATATATACTAATCAGACGAGTCACATAGTCTTCTGAATCTTTACAATTAAACATGATAAACTTCATTAGATCTTCAAATTCTTCATTCGCCTGTCAAAAAAACAATAAGGATTTAATAAGAGCATGTGTAATTAAATGATCGATCCAAGCATGTTGATTAGATACCAATCATATACTCCCTCCGTTTCAGTTTATATGTCGTTGTAGGGAAAATTTTTCGTTTCAAAATAAGTGTCGTTTTATAATTTTAATGCAGAATTTATTAGTTTTATATGTTATTCTATTTTGTTATTGGTTGAAATGTAGTTAGGTGTATAGGTAATTGTGTTTTTATCTAGAAAATATGTAAAATTAAATGTTTTCTTAATCTGCGTGCACAAACCAAAACGACAAATAAAGTGAAACGGAGGTAGTATTAAATTAGCAACTTGAAAAGCTATCGTTAATTAAAGGTTTCCCAAACTCGAGTTTTTCTTAATTAACAGCTTGTAATATAAATAAACACTATGTCGACCGCCGACCATGGACAGAAGTAGAAATAACCATTTTTTTCTATTTATGTACATCTTATCATGATATGGTTTTATGAGCTTCAAAAATATTAAAGATAATTTGCATGTGATCAAGTACAAGTAGAGATTAAATTTCATGTGATATATCCCTTATGTGTTAATTAATTTTTTATTTACTAATATTATTATGTATAGAATTTGATTCGAAATTTTAGTAAAAAAAAATTGATTTACGTTTAAACAACAGATTACAAGTAATTTGTAAAACTAATTTCCTTTTAAATCGTTTATGTTATAATATTGGAAAAAGTAATGTTTGTAAAGAAAGAAACCATTGTGTTATATGTTTTGAAGATCTAACTAAACACACTATTGAACATGTAAAGGCAAATCCAAAACGAAGTATTTAATCAATATTCCAACGTGACATGATTAATTTACCTGGACGAACGAGAGATAGGCTTGTTAAAATATAGTTATATGTCATAGATTTTAGCTAGTTATATACCTCGTGTTATAGTCATTGATGCCTCTGGAGTTAGATTCGAAGGTCTTGTAGTTGGGCAAAGGGACACGACCAGTTTCGATGTTGATGAGATCTTCGACGAGGATGTCATAGTGACGCTTCACTTCCTCTGCAGATTTACCTCCGACAGCGTTTGCCACATTGTGCCATCGGTCAGGTGTGTCCTCGTCGTAAACTGCCAAGGCTCTCTCGAAGATCTTGTTCTGTTTGAACGTCCATGACGAGCTCGAGCTTCTAGAGTTTGACGCCATTAATGTTTACTTGAGGAGAGAGTGAGAAAAGAGAGAGTGAATGATGAAAGTTGCTATAAAATGAAATAGCAATAGAGGGTTCCTTATAAGGAGGAGAAAAAGAGAGTTCCTAGATTCTGCAAGTTGGAGAGTTTTTCAAATTTTACTTTATTTAATTATTATTTCATGTTAAACTAACCAAATTTATATAAATGACAATTTGTGACACATTAACGTTCATATATATGATCTAGAAACATGATTGGCTCCGAAATTTAGGAGACTCTAGACGATTTACAAAAGATTTGAATTAATTTTTCTTTTTAAATAAATTTGGGGGCTTAATTTTTTTTTTGTGGGCTTTTATCTATATAATTTTCTTCAAAAATTTTAAGGATCTAAGGCGAATGTTTTGTTAGGCTTGGTTCAGTGTCGGCCCTGTCTAGAAAAGCCAATCGCATCATTGGTATAATATTTTCGGATGCCTTTTAATTATGGATATCTCAAGTTTTTGAAGAATGTATTAATATTTATTATATACTCGTATGTCGCGCCTAAGCATGCATTAACTAATAGGTAGAGAAATTTATACAACTACAAAATAAGATGATCTTATGAGGAATGAAAGAAAAAAAAGATGATCTTATAAGCTTGCACGTTTAAGCAAAATTATTGAACCGAGCGATTATATGGACAACCAGTTTAAACGTAGGGTTGTGGAACAACTTGGCCTAATACTATATATGTGCTAATTATAGACAGATGATTATCACTATGCTATACTAATATAAGTACCACTACTTGCTTTCTTATATACATATATTACATATATCTATTATTTCACAGTTTTCGACATCATAATGCAAACCATTTCTATACTTTGCGTGGTGATTGATATGTTTAAGAATATAATCATAGTGGACGTATAATATATATCCATGGTATTATTGGAATGAAAAGGTTATGAAATGGGGACGACTGGCCCATTATAAGAAAATGGTAAGATACTTATATTATGCAAAGTTTAATCGTATGTTCAAAAATGCTTATGACTAAATCATGATAAGCCATTATTTGAGCATCGTTTCTGGCTAAGTTTACCATATTCCATATTACAAGAAATCAAGATGTTTGATATGGTAAATTTAAGTTCTTTATCTCAGCATCAACTAATAATTAAATAAGTCCAAAATGCTCAAAATCGAACAAATAAAGGATTCAATATGTCATCATCATCATCACCTTAACCATAGCTGGTGGATATTTTTTTTTAAAATCATATTCGTTACCAATTTTCACCAATTCGAAATGATCAAAGATAAATGTTATTCTCCGGGACCTTGAATCTCATGACTTTATGTGTGATGTAATGGAAGAGACCCATTTAAATGACAAGTAATTTTACAAGAACCACTAAAACTTTCATGCCAAAGAATAAGGACATAAAGGATATTATCGGTTTCCTTTTGTGATAAAATTCCTATATCCAAATCTAATCTATTTTCTGCTATATATGCTTCATGTCTAATGTCGAGCAAATGATAAAATAAATTAATAATATGCATGTCTAACAATGACGTTAAAGTTGTCCAATTTCATTATAGTAGCTCATTTTATTAATTAGAGTCAAATGTTTTTTGGAAGGTGTAAATTGGTTATTTAGATTCGACCTTTAGTACAAAAGTTCAGGTATACTCCATTGTAACACTATTAAAACGAAGTTCAAAACGCTAGATAGAATCTGGGAAGAGGGCTCTTCATCCTCTCTCAAAGTTCATTGGCACAACAAGTAACCATGGCATCAGGTCCATTAACACGTCACAAAACAGAACTATTGTTTTAAGAAATTTACAAAACAACGCCTTGTATTGGAGAGATATACATTGCAAAAAATAGTTCGAGATAGAATTACGTCGAAATCTCATACTTAAATATTAATTCAGTGCAGACATAATAATTAATTAAATAGCTGCACCATCTTGCAGTTTTCAAGTTATAATCTATTCAACAGTTTAATGATCACTCGTTTGATCAAGAACTTCACGTAGACTGTTGCTTTAGTAACGTTAAACAAATATTTCAAAATCTAGGATTTTGTTGAAACATTTAGGTTCATCTGGATTAATCACGACTCAAAATATGGTTGACGTTCTTATGTGGCTTGAACTTATACTCAATGTTGTTCTATACTGGAGAATTTCGATAAAGGTCAGAGCTCATAGCTACAACTATAGAGAACTAGAATCCAAGTCTCTCTTTCAATTTTCTCTCTTCCAAATCTGTCAATAGAAACCACGCGCAATTGGTTGGGTGGTACATGACATTTTACACTAATCCTAAAAATCATGGGTTTAAATCCGTTATCTTCAGATTATCCTAGCGTGTGACCAAACGACAGAGATATCTAACTCTTCCTACCAGCAACCAAATTTGATTGACACCGATAGTTAAATTCCAGAAGATTAGTCAGTTGGGTTACGGTCCGCCGGATATCCCGGATCAAAATAAAATCTGTCAATAGATAAGTTTAGCTTTGACCCCCAAAAATATAGGTTTGTTTTAGTTTAGGTTTTGGTGGGTTTCTCTTTTCACTTGTCCTCTCTAATAGGGCTAAAAATCTCGAGAAGCCTGAAATATGTCAGTCACCTTAATCAGAATTACTCAAAAAAAATTACAATGTTAATATTTTTCTCCATTAAAATATGGTTTTGTTTTGCAATAATAGTAAACAACTGTTTCAAAAAGACTCAAGAAATTTTCTTGTCTTCAGTTCAAGTTTCCTGTTTGTTCTTTGCTTCTTCATAAAGCTCTCTGTAAACCTAAGTAGCAGAAGCATCACTCGAACAGAGATTCCAAAGATAACTTCAAATGGATAAAACGATCACTTTCTTTCCCTGCATGAAAAGTTATCTTTACCTCTTCACACACAAAGCCACACATACATATACATACAAACACACACACGCAAATTAAGACACCAAGAATTAATCTTTACTCTTTTTAACATTTTTTTACCCACTTTGACATCTCTTTTACCGTACCATCATGCCTCCTTTCCGTTTTAACATTCCTTTCTTCTCTTACGGCTCTCCTTCTCGTCCCTCTTCAGGGACTTCTTCACCATCACCACCACCGACTCCTCCAACTTCTTCGCGCCCTCCTTTTCGTCCTGGTGGCATTGCTCAGCCATCAAAGCCAGCCACGTCGTTAGAAACAAAGCCAAAGGTGTCGCCTTCGCTTTCTAGGGCTAAAAGCAATGCAGCTTCTTCTTCTGCGTCTCAGTTGCCTTCTCGCGGTGCAGCAACGCCAACCCGGGTGGGGAAACAGAGTAACCAGTCTGGTTCTCAGGTGAAGAAACCTGAGTCTCTGAGGGGAGAGGAGCAAAAGGTGGCGATGAAAGATAAGCCATCAAGAGAAGTTAAAAAAGAGGCTGGTGAGAATAGCAATACGGTAGTAGAGAAGCCTCCTGCTCCACGTTCAGAACAAAAAGAAGCAAAAGAAGCTCAGGAACAGAGGAAAATGAGAGAAGTAGAGAAACTTGCAGCGGTAGATAGGGATTCAAAAACAGCTCAGGAACAGCAGAAGAGCAAAGAAACCGAGAAACTTGCGGCGGAAGAAAAGAAGAAAGTTCTTCTTAAGGGCATTGAGGAGAAAACAAAAACAGCTCAAGAAACCGAGAAACTTGCGGTGGAAGAAAAGAGAAAAGCTCTTAGAAACGACATGAAAGAGACTTCAAAGACAGCTCAGGAACAACTGAGGAATAAGGAAACCGAGCTGAAGAGAAATGAAACAGAGAAACTTGCCGCGGAAGAAAAGAAAGCAGGTCAAGAACAACATAAGATAAAAGAAACAGAGAAACTTGCGACGGAAGAAAGACATACAGCCCTTAAAACGGTGGGTACAGAAGATGCAAAGCAAAGCACAAAGCATCTCACTGCAACATCAGAATCCTCGAAAGGTTCGAAAGATCCACCAGTCAGAAAGACTCAGAACATAACAGAGAATCACACCAATGACAATCACCAAAAAGCCAAAGGAGGATCATCTTCAATGAGCAGAAAGATCAAAGAAGACATCAGAGAAGGACTCAGCAAGCTTACTTGGGGGAAAAGCAACAGCGACAACAACGACAAATCCGTGAGTGTCTATACCCTAACAGGGGAAAACAGAGGAGCCACAATGGCAATAGGTTCTGAAAAAGACAAGAAAGATGGTGAAGTTCATATTCGCCGTGGATATAAAAGTAATCCAGACGAGAGCCCTGATACCACAGCCACGGAAACAGAAGGAACATTCAGTGGCAAGAACCCTAAAGATAAAGAAGAAGACGCTAGGGTTAGGGCATACGTAAATGGAAACAGTCAGGGGGTCAACAACTCGATTATATGCGATAGTTCAGTGCAACAGAATGATCCAGGAATCCATGTGAGTTTGAAGTTTGAAAAATAAAAGAAAAAGGATGAAACTATTATTAGTCCACCGGAGAAAAAACCGGCTACGGAGAAGATGAAGTATGAGCCGAGGGTTAGGAGGAGATGCTTGAGAGGGTTACTTGCAGAGTCGAGTGAGTCGGAGAATCCGTCGAAGCCACGGAGACATGGTTGCCGCTTTACCTGTAAAGACAAAGATATAGAGAACACTTGATTATGGGGAACAGAACATGGAGTATGAGTTGTACAAATGTTGTTGTTTATTTCAATGAATCGCACCATTGAATGTTTAAAACGTTTATCATCTTTTTATTTGGAATATTTTCAGCAGATGACATTAATTTCACAAAACCATACATTAATTATTATTAAGATTATACAGTACTTGTATTGACTAAAGTAATTTACAATGTATGGTTTCTTCTAATTTATAATCACCATTTTTTGTGTGAACATTTTATTTTTTAACTTATACAAAAGTTAGGTCTACTTGTGACATCTAGAAATCCAAATCCCATTATGTGATTTGATACAGATAGATATCCAACCACTAAAATAGAATCTTAGTTTGAATGTAACCAAATTAGAGTTTGTTGTCAAGGATAATCAACAAATAAATATCGTAGAATTGAAGCAAAAGTTTAATTAGGTCACTGTAAGAAGCTAATATGATTTTAAACTTTCTTTAAAGAAAATTGAGTTGCTAGGAAACAAAAGTCCTGAGAGAAAATTATCTCGATTATAGATGATTCTAGAAGTAGAGACGGAAAAGTAGTCTCAGAGGACTAGAACCATTGAATAAAATATCTTTGGATTGAAGCAAAAGTCTGGTCAAGGCTATAATAGTAAATCAAACAAACCATTGTCTGGTCCATAAATATTCATTCCTTGACGCACCATTCCTAATCATTCTATCTTGTATCATTCAAACCGAAACTACACTCAACATTTGAAAGAAAACATGGCAGCTGAGAAAAGCAAGATTCTGGTGATCGGAGGAACTGGTTACATCGGAAAGTTCATCGTCGCAGAAAGCGCTAAGTCTGGTCACCAAACATTCGCTCTCGTTAGAGAAGCCTCTCTCTCGGACCCGGTCAAGAGCAAAACCGTCCAGTACTTTAAAGATTTCGGCGTGACAATACTACAAGTACGTGTGGAACTCTATTTTTATCTGCTAGATTATGTAATGAAACGGTTTCTTGTGCTAAAAATCTTAACGTTTGGTTTGTGCAGGGGGATGTGAACGATCACGAGAGCCTAGTGAGGGCAATAAAACAGGTCGATGTGGTGATATCGAGTATTGGAAGCATGCAAATCTTGGATCAAACCAAGATCATTTCCGCTATTAAAGAAGCTGGTAACGTCAAGGTTGGTCTTTGATTCAAACATATAATTAGCACATAAACTGATGAAAGTGGTATGGTTATAGAAACTTTTTAATTGTTACATAGTTTCATACTAGATTTGTTTGTTGTTGTTATTGGTTGTTTTGTAGAGATTCTTGCCGTCTGAGTTTGGGACGGACGTGGACAGAACAAGTGCGGTCGAGCCGGCAAAATCTGCTTTTGCAGTGAAGATTCAGATCAGGAGAGCCATCGAAGCAGAAGGAGTACCATACACTTACGTTGTTAACAACTGCTTTGCTGGTTATTACTTGCCTACGTTGGTTCAGTTCGAGCCTGGTCTCACTTCACCTCCTAGAGACAAAGTCACCATTTTGGGTGATGGAAATGCCAAAGGTTCAAAATTTTATAATATTTAATATACAAATTAAATCTCATAACAAAAAAAAAAATTCTATCAAAATGTTTATCTTATAATGATACTTATAAACCTACGGCTTTTTTGTTGAAGCTGTGATCAACAAGGAGGAAGATATAGCTGCTTACACAATCAAGACGGTGGATGATCCTAGAACTCTTAACAAAATCCTTTACATTAATCCTCCTAAGAACATTTTATCGATGAACGAAATGGTCGCCTTGTGGGAGACCAAGATCGGCAAGTCTCTTGAGAAGACACACATTCCAGAGGAGCAAGTCCTTAAACTCATCCAAGGTTTAGTATCTATTTTTAGATTTTTTCTTTTAAAAACGGTATTTTCTATTTGCTAAACTAAAAAGGATGTGGTTCTTTTTCTTTTTGGGCAGAGTCTCCGGTTCCTATCAATGTTCTTCTAGCCATAAACCACTCGGTTTTCGTGAAGGGAGATCAGACTAATTTTACTATAGAACCTTCCTTTGGTCTTGAAGCCTCTGAGCTTTACCCTGATGTCAAGTACACGAGTATTGAGGAGTATCTCAGTCACTTCCTTTGAAGAATTTTCATAAAAGAAACGTTATATATATATACCACGTCCATGACGGCCAGTCTCATGGTTGTAACAATAAAAGTATGTTCCTGTAATGGCGGAGTAATGTGTGTTAATGTTGTGTGTTGTGTATGCGTGTGTGATCATAGAGTTTTACCTCTATTTTCGATCGAATATGAATTAGTATTATTATCCATTATTTCCAATTTTATGAAGCTCTTGAGACCAGAGATGGCATCCATACATGATTCAGAGTCCATAAACTTGTTGGGCCTATTAGGAACTGGCTGAGTCAATTTGTATGGATTTGTACTATATTACTTAAGAGGATTTTCCTTTTTGTATACGATACTAAAAACATATATTCTTGTTAAAACAGCTTAGTAAACATGTGGCTGAGTTGTCGATTGTCACTTCTAAGGACCTTGTTGACAAAAGGTTGACCATGGAGTAAGTTTGAAGAATGTTTTGACATGTTCAAAAGGTTACTGAAGCTTAAAGACAGCTTGAAGGAGTTGCAAATCTGAAAAGGTGAGAAGAAGTAACTTGATGAGTTTATAATTAATTAATAACCAGGCCTAAAGATTTGTGATAAGGCCCCAAAGCAATAAGAAGACATGACTTTTCTCAAATATAATCCATTGTCTGTTACTCATATATCTAAGGAAGAAAACTATATATTCTCTGAGTAACAATCACTAATAAAATAAATGCAAGAAAACATACTGAGGAATTCGTAATTCCACGTCTGTTAGATCTTGTTCTTACTTTTTTTTCTTATGTCTTTTTTTTTGTGTGTGTGAATGATTGGAATCTCAACAAAACAACAACAGTATCGTTGGACAATTTCACATCTCTTGTTCATGCATATAATGGATCAGATGAGATGTCTTTTTCTTTTTTCCTTCTGTCAAAGGTTTTTCATTAAATATAAAATAAGAAATTAAAATATTTTAATAATCGAACGTGATGTCTTATTCGCGTAGTTTTGTATTTTACGAGCAAACATTTATCATGTGGGACGGAACAAATGAAATATTGTATAATAATTTTAGAATTTTTTTTATCAAAAAAATAATATTTTCTAAAAAATGATCAAAAAACATTTTATTAAAGGGTGTAAATATACATTTATACTAATATATATTTAAGTTTAGCATTAAGAAGTGAAATTTTACAGGTGAAATTAAATTAAAAAGAAAAGAATATATAAAATTTTAAAATAAAAATAATTATTTAAATTATTTAAAAAAATACTTTTACGACAAATACTTAAAATGTGTTATTTAAGAAAATTGCGTGAAATAAAAAATTGGTATACATTGTTTTTATAGATTCGAATCCTACACACTCACTAGTCATTATACTGCGCGTGTTAGAACATCATTATCCCTGGCTCTTAGCCAGGGTTCTTAGCGTGGAGCTCACTGTTTTCTTAAAAACTCAGCTCTTAAAATTCTTCTGCAAGAGCCAGTTCTTAAGAAGTTTTTACACTGTTCGCGGGCCATACTGACATGTGGCGGTCCGCAATTGGTTCTTTTTTTTTTTTTTTAAAAAACAGACCAAAAAAAAAAAAGAAACTAAGAACCCTTAAATCTTAGGGATAAGAGCACCTCCATTGGCAGGTACTTAGAGGGGTCCTTAGCAAAAAGTGGTGGTGGGTCCCACCACTTTTGTTAAGGACCACTCCTAAAAACCCTTATTTAAGGACCGCTCCTTACACTGTTTTGTAGGCCCCACTGACACGTGGCGGCCCACGATTGGTTGATTTTTAATTTTTTTTTAATTTTTTTTAAATAGAAAAAATAAAATAAAAAAAAGTTAAAGACCCCATAGAAGTCCTTAACTGATGGAGATGCTCTAACGATCCTCTTAGTACTGTAGCATGGGTTTGTTCGGTGAGGGTATTATCGTAAACAGCTAGCTTATGTTATGGGTCCATAAATTGCCCTGCCAAAGCCATTCCTTCACTCACATTTGAAATCATTCTCTGTAGCATTCCAATCCCATATTATCACATTTGAAACAACTAATGGCCACCAAGAAAAGCAGAGTTCTCGTGATTGGAGGCACTGGTTACACCGGAAAGTTCATGGTCGAAGGGAGTGCAAAAGCAGGGAACCCGACATACGCTCTTGTCCGAGAAGCTTCTCTATCTGATCCGGTCAAGGCCAAAACAGTAGAGAGTTTCAAAGACCTAGGCGTTATAATACTACTTGTACGTACGCGTGAACTATCTCATTTTTCTTAAAAATCAAAACCATATAACCTAGTTATGGAATTTTGGTCAGGGAGATTTGAATGATCATGAGAGCTTAGTGAAGGCCATAAAACTGGTCGATGTTGTGATATCAACAGTCGGGCGCGTGCAACTGTTGGATCAAACCAAGATCATTCGGGCTATTAAAGAAGCTGGTAACGTCAAGGTTGGTCTTAGGCTCAAACCCTTTACACATATCCATTTAATTTGCACATATATAGTCTCAAAACAGGATTTTTTTTTTTGTGCAGAGATTCTTGCCGTCTGAGTTTGGAACAGACGTGGACAATACATGTGCGGTTGAGCCGGCAAAATCATTAGTTTTTGGAGCGAAGAGACTGATCAGGAGAGCCGTAGAAGCAGAGGGAATACCATATACTTACATTGTTAACAACTGTGCTGCTGGTTTTTACTTGCGTTCGTTGGTTCAGTTTCAGCCTGGTCTTACTTCTCCTCCTAGAGACAAAGTCACCATTTTGGGCGACGGAAACGCCAAAGGTAAGAGCATCAGTAGTGGTTATAAATGAGTGGGTTTCTTTAAAACAATAAAATATTAATTACATATTTATTTTTTATTTTGTTTTTATCCTCTAAACCATTAACGACTTTATATGTGGTATGGAAATTCTTATAATTTTTAACCACTAAACGTCTCTTAGCATTTTATACTTTTTCTCTATTTTACAAAAAAAATTTATTATATTAATGTAAAATAGGTCGAAAAACCATCATTGGTCATGCTCTAATTAAGGATTTTACAAAAACAATTTAGCATTAAACAAAACAAACAAGATTTCAATATGAGAAGAGATATCATTAAATAACATTAAATCAATTTTTTGTTCAAAAATAGTATATAAAGATAAAACACTAAAATGTCATTAATTAAATTTTAAATTACATTTTTGGGGTTTAATTAAGTTTAATGATTATGATTTAGTATTTAGTGGGTGGGGTTGAAATTACGATTTAAAATGTATGATAATTTAGTATTTTTTGTGATTCATAAATGTTATTTTGGAAAATTTTATTTTGAAATATTATTTTGTGACAATATGAAATTTTCCCTAAAAAGTTTTGTTTTGTTTTTGTAGTTGTGTTCAACAAGGAGGAAGATGTTGCTGCTTATATGATGAGGGCAGTGGATGATCCAAGGACTCTGAACAAAACCCTCTACATCAATCCTCCTAAGAACACTCTATCAATGAACGAACTTGTCGCCTTGTGGGAGAAAAAGATTGGCAAGTCACTTGAGAAGACGTACATGTCAGAAGAACAAGTGCTCAAAACTATCCAAGGTTTTTTAAAGATTAAAACCAGATGCACTATAGATATGTTCTTTTTCTTGTTAGCTGAATATTAAAAAAGGATATGTAATTTATTTTGGCAGTGTCCCCGGTTGTTCCTGTGACTATCCTTCTGTCGATAAACCATTCGGTGTGTGTGAAGGGAGAACAGACCAGTTTCACTATAGAGCCCACGCTCGGTGTTGAAGCCTCTGAGCTTTACCCTGATGTCAAATGCACGAGCATTGAGAAGTATCTCAGTCACTTCGCTTGAAAAATTTAGTAAAACGTTTAAATTAAATTACCAGGACTATGACCTGAGTTTCATATTGCAACAATAAAATGTGAATGTGTTGTTCTAATACTTTATTTTTGGTCAAACGCAACTTTTTTAATACTACAATAAGATGTTACCAAAGTAATTTACATTACTTTTCAAGAAGCAAAATATTGTTTTGGGTTGTTATTACTATATTCCTAGCAAATAAAAAATGAACTCATTCTAAAAAAACAATGTCTACATCCTTGAATGTCTCATTTTGCAATAGATATACAATGGATGTATGCATGCATATAAAACACATGTTGCAGACTGTAAATCAAATCCGATAAATGATATCCTACGCTAGGTAGAGGTTAATAATCTGGGCCTTTATAGGCTTAGAAGTTCATAATATGGGCCCTTATTGGGTCGAGATACGATGATCTTTTTTTTTGTGCACCAAGAGATGATGGCCATATATATTCATGTCTTGTTGAGAAAGCACAGCGAGGTATGCATGTGGTTGGGTGTGAATATGCGATGCATATGGCTGAGAGATTCTCTCAGAGACTACTTTTCGCAAGAAAGCAACTTAAAACACTTTAAAGATGATAAAAACTTGGAAAAGCCATGGCAGATTAGGTTTCATGATGCCATGGCCTATCAAAAAGCTTGATATATATTACTTAATTATATAAAAGCCCGAAAATAATGACGCTATATTATTTTTGGTAGGCTCCATTCTGTATTTGCTTTTGACTGGTATAATTAGATTCTCGATCATAAAGCATTTGTCCAAACAAAAAAAAAAACCATTCGTTTGCTTTTATTTTTCTTCCAAAAAAGCTAAAAAAGAATTATCCCTAGATATAGTGTACATGTTGGATCTCAATTGCCCAAAAGCTTACCATCATTTAATATTTGAACCTTTTAAATATATATATATATATATATATATATTTGAACCTTTTACATTGAATTTGTTTTTCTATTACAAATCATGAATATTATTGCAATAATTTTACATACTCCCTCCGTTCCAAAATAAATGATGTTTTGGAGACTTTTTGATGTTTCAAAATAGATGATGTTTTGATATTTATATTAATTTTAGTTTTATTGAAAACTGTGTGACCAATGATATTTTATACTTATTTTTAAGGATTGGTTGAATTAATTTTGATTTATATTTTTTAGTATTACTTTTTAAGAAATAGTGCATACCTTAATTCTTGTGCATACACCAAAACATCAAGTATTTTGGAACAGATGGAGTATTTTATTAAAATTTACATTAGCGGTTCTATTTATGTCATTTGAAATCGTTTTATAAATAGCTATTTAATTTATAGTAAGTTTGCTTTTCTAACTTATAGGTGCAATTTGTATACACACTTAAGAGCAGGGAGGTCAATCAACATCACACATACATACACTTGCACATGAATGTTGCTACTTTAATTTTCTTTTTCTTTTCCTGAGATGTCATTTTCGTTTGGATTCGTATTAGTCCTAATCATAATATAAATCACTATATAGTTTAGAAAAGCCATTATCAACAATTATATATATATATATATATATATATCCTTCGTTGGCGCATTATGGTTGTACCATTATGTGATCAGTGATCACTACACAAATGATTTAATGTCACTTGTGGACCATTACCGGATACAAAATGTTTCTTTGATGTTTGTTCAAATAAACAATTTAAACTTTATTCTCTGAAGGAAACAAAAAAAACTTAAACCTGTATTTAGTTTTCAGTTGTTTTTTTTTTCACTATTTAACTATGCAAAACACTCAAAAGCGGTGATATCAGGAAGGGTCTTGGAAATGGCAAAGAGGTTTTGGATTTTATTCAGTCTGTGAATAATGTTCATACTATTTTGATAACATAATGCATGACGTTTTGGCTCTTGGTGATTGCCAGCAACTATGAAGCTGTGAATCATTTACAAGTTCTACAAAACGTGTGCATATATACGGTCATTCATCTCATATACTATAAGCTGTAGTTATATAAATGTATATTTTTGTCGTACATATCTTGGACCAGTCTGTGTAATCTAAACGTTTTGGACCGCATCCCAAAAAACCCCACCAACCAAGAGGAAGCTTCAAATTCAAATCATGAATTTGAGTCATATGATAAATATAGTATTGGAACTATTGGTTTCATTTCTGTTTTTTTTTCTCAAATTATTGAAGTATATATAAAAATATCTGGTGAATTATTTTTCTTTTGTTCTGAGAATATGTGGGAAAATGGTGTGACAAGAATCCATGTCTTGTATCAAAACCATGTGATCATTCGAGATAAAGACATACACAACGGCTTAATATATACTTTCTTACACCAAAATATATACTTTTGTAATGCCACTTGTTTTCTACCCCTTCTTGTTTTTTTTTTGCATGGTTAGTATGTAAATCAAAATTACAACAAGATCCTGGTACACCTCAATATGTCATCATAATAAAATCAGAAAATTAAATATCATTGTATGAAACTCAAATCCGCCTTGTTATTGTAACATTATCAAGCGTATATTGTAAACAAAAAAAAGATAAAAAGTGTTTCATGCAAAAATCGTCATGTTGAGTTTTACATAAACCATATTATTGCTAATTAACCCAAGGAAATAGTGAAGATATGACAAGAGGCAAGAGCCCAGTAATGTCTAACGGTCGCCAGAGTACAGAGAATCATAGCTTTTCACTATGCTACATAATATTCCGAATATAATAACCCTTACATCATTTCATTGTTAGTACACTATTCATGACAGCTTATAATATATATTTGATTATAATATAGGTATACACAATCATACTTGTAATATATATTTGACTCTAATTTTCTCTAGGTTTACTAATATAAAAGGCCACTAGGATCGGACCCGTGCACCCGCGCGGGTGTTTGTTTTCGATATACTTATAAATATTTTAAAACACATCAATTTTTTTTAACGTTTTCATTTGTATTACTTTAGCAACTTGTTAAAATTATATTTTTCATTATTGTATTGTATTATATATTTTTTTATTGGATGTATGTTGGATCAGTTATTATGTAATTTTTTTATTGATGTATATTGTGTTATAAATTGTAACTATGTATTAATACATTGATTTCAAATATTTAAAAAAAAAATATTTTATTGAATTTAAATCCAAACATGTGTGTATATATATGTATTTTTACAAAATAGAACATTACATAAATGATTTTTTAAAATTAAAATAAAAAATATAAAACATGTGCCTGACCTGAAAGTGGAGTTTATTTAAGAAAATATATTATAAATTTTAAAATAACTAAGAAAAAATTAAGTTTATACAGCAAGTAATGTATAGTTTGTATTTTGTTTTACTATGAAAGCTTATTATATATTTAATAAAACTGTAATCAACAAATCATGATATTATCCTCTATAGGTAGAGATGAGTATTAAATTAATCAAATTCTAGATATTGATATGTGCGTCCGCGCGGTTGATGGTTTTCACTTTTTGTTAAATGTTGATATTTGTTTTTCATGTCACCATTATATAATTATACGTTCTATAATATAAATACTTGTATCTTGTTAAATTTACAAAACATGTATTGTTTAAAATGGGCTTTGTTTCATATATTTCATATAATATATTGAATAAATTTGTTTTACATTGGTATCTGATGATTGAAAAATATATTATTAAGAATCAATTTATGGATATGTTTTGGTATAATTAATCTAATATAACTACGTTGACACTAAATTCCATAATTTATTAGCAATATAAATTACATATTTTTAAAATATAATTTTTAGTTATATAAATAATAATGTAAAATAATATTTACACATTGTTATTATGAAATCTATATAATATATGTTAAATTTATGAATATATTAAAACTATAATATGTTTTGGAGGTGTATTTGCTTAAAACAGTTACATCCTTCAATATGTTATAATCAAAAAAAATATATTTTATAAAATATTTTCATTGTTTTGTTATTTGTAAGATCTATATACACATACAAAATAGCTATGAAATTAATAAATTGTACTAAACTCACCTGATCATACAAATAAATAAAATGGGTAATTATGATAAAAATTGTAACAAAGATGGGCTAGAATAATAACTAAATTTTGTAGAAACCTAAATATTATTGGCAAACACATTTTTCTAAGAAAATTATACCTAATTTTTTGTTTGTTACTTTTTTGTCGGTGTTACAACTTCTCTCATCTTATTTTTTGTTGATTACTTTTTAACAAATAAGTTAGCTAATGGTAATCAATTAAATTATTATTCTCTTTACGATAATATGTATCGTCATTCTAGGCATGCCCTTATATGTATAATTTGTCCATGATTTGTATTAATACATAAGTTAATAGTATAGATGGCTAGATTTGAGATACATTTTTATAATAGAATATTTCTTTTTAAAACAAATACAATTAATAGCATATATTTGTAAATTTTAGCTAAAAAAATGTATGGTTAATTAATTGCTAAGATCGCATGAGCAAAGTATGGATATAACGTTTGTCATTTATAGGATACATACTCACCATAATTAGTGATAACAGAAAAAAATTATGAATATTTGTCAAATACGGATAAGTTAGAAAAAATTAATTGATTGTTTATATTTTAGGAATGTTTTTGTAAGATATAGAAGATTTTGATAACCCTAAAACGTTTAGTTTGTTTATAATGTATAATTTAAATATATTTATATATTGCAAATAATATCATGTACATACGGAATATAGGTGGATTAAACTAAAATTTGAATGAAGAATTTAAACTGGTAGATTTGCAGATAATAGTCTATTTTATAATTATTTCTTTTACAATATTAATTTATGTATTCAACATGTTTGCAGATAACCTATTAATTTGTGTATAACTGACATGTTTGCTAAACCAGTTCATTGATAATGATTTTTTAATCATGATTTATATTGCATCGAAATCATGTGGTTAAGTATTTACACAAATTGATTTTTTTTATGTGGTGAACCAAACTTTAAATTATTGGTTTTGATCATGTAGACCGTGTCATATTTGGTATTGAATCACATTTGTTTTGATTTCTGCAGAATAATTTTAAACTGAGGCATATTCAATAACAAACCACGTGAGTTTAGGTGCACTTGGTTTTGTAAAAAAATTTGGGCTGGGTTGTTAAGTTATTAAACGACTGTGTTTAAGTTTAATGGCATTCAATGGTAAATATTAAGAAAAAGTTAGGGTTAAGTACTAATTGTACTTCAGATTTATGTTTTAGAATATATGTAAAAATGACTTATCTTAGAATATAAGATATATGTTTTTGACATTTAATTCAATTTTTCGATTTAATAATTTAAAGATGGTTTTGATGCAACGATATAGACTCTGGTGAATAGAAATAATAAAACTCATTTTATGGTTACAAATATACAAAATATAATTATTGGGTCAAACAAATTAGTAATGGGCTTATTATGAGCATATGTCCATGTAAGGGGTGATTTAGTTGTGTTTGGATATAAGGATAATATCAGTGGCAGAGAATTGTAATTTTTGTGGAAAACTAAGGGGTATTTCCTATTTGTACTCTTGTTTTAATAGATTAGATTTTTCGATTTAATAATTTAAAGATGGTTTTGATGCAACGATATAGACTCTAGTGAATAGAAATAATAAAACTTATTTTATGGTTACAAATATACAAAATATAATTATTGGGTCAAACAAATTAGTAATGAGCTTATTATGAGCATATGTCCATGTAAGGGGTGATTTAGTTGTGTTTGGATATAAGGATAATATCAGTGGCAGAGAATTGTAATTTTTGTGGAAAACTAATGGGTATTTCTTATTTGTACTCTTGTTTTAATAGATTAGATATTGTGCAGCATGTAAAACGCCACATTGTCCAGCATGTTAAACACCACATTGTCACATCTGCTATTTATCTGTATTATTGCAAGCTAAAATAGATTGACGTGTGGAATAATTTTGATTTCACACAATGAATACTCTTATAATACCAACCTGTTAAATAATATGACATGAAGACAAAAAACAACAACTACAAAATGGCTACCAATCTACTTATATTTATAACGGCAAGGCATCATAGGGTATTAAATAAAGTATGCTACAAATAACATAATGAAAGTGATTAACCGACACATGTTAACGTTAATTTTCTGTTATAGATATAGTACCCAAGTAACAATTAGAGAAATTTTGAGAAAATACTTTCTTCAAAGTTGAAGATACACTTCTTTTATAAAGTACATTTTCTTTAGAGGTAATTGGCTAAACTGCCCTCTATAAAACTGAATGATAATTTTATATAATATATTTTTCAAAAATAAAATCAAAAGTTTTGATTATAAATACGTTTTGCCATATTCTAGAATTTGTTTTGTTATTATATAACTCTAAAAGTATATAGTATTCAGATTGATATCTTAATTAAACCAAGACCAAAGATTATTTTGTCGAGACAATCAAAATCGTTGGTCCTACATACATGACCATATTATTGTCTAAACTAAACCAACTGATTATATATTTTTGATTAAACCTATTGAATTAAAAAATGTAGTGAATGGTAGCCTTTAAGTTTATACAAAGGACATAAACTTTAATCAGTAGAATTTTGTGAATATAATTCAAAATATTTTTTCAATTGCATGTTTTAAATATTAAATAAAGTAATAAACAACACATCTTTATCTAAACAAAAAAAAATACATAATACAAATTTTTGATTGCCCGAGAAAAAAATTACACTTTTTAATTTTAATTTTACTTTTATATATTATTTAAATCTAGACAAAATGTCTTTAACAGAAATAGAGTATATTTCAAATAATCTTTAGAACACGTTTAAAGCTGGACTCCCTCTAGGTATCTTAATTTTTTTTTTTTTACTTTTCAGGTTTTAAAAAAAAAAAATTTAAAAGGTACTAATTGTAGGTCGCCACGTGTTAATGGAATCCGCAAACAGTACAAACTACTTACAAAAGACGTATCTTATTTTGGCAATAGAAAAAACGTTTTTTGATTAAAAAGTAGGACTTCCCTACTATAAGATAGACTGAAAATACAGCGTTAAACGTGCTCTTAAAACAAGTAAGTCGGAAAGAGAGAGATTGCAAGTCGCGCGATTATACTTGTCAACTATTTACGGACAGTTATTATTTCTTTCACGCGCTTTTCGAATTATTAAATAATTTATTTATATTAAATCTATAAAAAAATCTACGCAGAAAAATAAATAAAACACAGCTCATATCTCTCTCATTCCTCTCTCTCTCTCCCAAGCTCTGCAGAGTTTTCCACTCCAAAGACCCACAGAGGAGAGAGATCAAAGAGGAGGAAGAAGAAACCCTAAACCCTAACGAAGTTCCTTTCTTTTCTCTCACTATGGACTACGAGAAGCCTCCCACTTTCTCCAGGAAGATGACTAACCGTAGCCACAGCCAAAGCCTTAGCTTCAGCGCCAATGCCGTATACGACGGCGTTTTCTCTTCTCCGGCGAACACGAAGTCTCCTCTCGTTGATTACGGGGAGATATTCCGTGTCTCGGGTCCTTCTCCCTCTTCGATTCCGTTTCTCGATGTCCCTGAGCTGAACGTTGGTAAGGTTAGGGTCGATGTAAGGAGCTCCAAGCTTGATTACTCTTCGGTATTTGGAGGGTTTGGAGCTTGTGATTTCGCTGTTACTCCCAACGAAGTGATCGTCAAGCCTGAGAGGAAGGAAAGAAGGTAAGTTTTCTCTGCTTAGTTCCTTTCAAAGGTGCTGCCTTTAGTTAACTAGGCTCTTTGTAGTTGTGATGAGAGTTGAATCTGAGTGAAAAGTGGAACACTTTATTGTTTCAATGTGTAGGAATCGTAGGAAAGGTGGAAGCTCTTCTGATGTTCATCTTTGTAACGAGGTCAATAATCTAACTTCGTCACCTGAGATGGTTAGGATGAAACATTCTGATATATTATTACACCAGACTGGGTCGCGGGGTGAGAATGGGACTACTCAGCTTACTCAGGTTCACTCTGTGCCTGGTCCTAGTCCTACTCAACTGGTTGGTGAGGTTAGTCCGTTGCAGAAGATTGGCAAGGGCAGTGAGAATGGGACTAGTCATCGTACTCAAGTCTGCGCTGTGCCTAGTCCTAGTCCTACTCAACTGGTTGATAACATTAGTCCGTTACAGAAGATTAGCGAGGGGACTATTCTTCCTGGTCAGGTTCCTGTTGTTGTTGCTCCTACTCAACTGGTGGATAGCACGAGTCCGTTGCAGAAGGTTGAGAGTAAAACACCCACTCCGTCAGTTGAGAAGAAGACGTGTAATGAGGGTGTTGAGGAAGTCCAGGCTTCTTCTAGAAAGCGGAGATCCAAAACTGAGGTCGATTTCGAGAACGTCTATGTTCGAGATGAATGCAGTACGCGTGATAGTTCCACGTGCAAGACTGATTCTATTGCTGAACGTCGGGATGTGAAACCACCTTCCAGCTTGCTGCAGCGTACACTCAATGGTGAAAATGGAGCTTCTGAAAGATTGATGGGTTTCAATTCAGGGCTTCCGGAGAGGTTTCAAGCTGAAGATGATGATTCTCCAAGTTCACCTCCTTTCTTTGATGCTGAAACTGATATCGATTCTTCTGCTGCTGAGTCTTCTGCGGCATTGAAAAAGGCTTTAGAAGAGGCTCAAGTGAGAATGAATATTGCAAAACAAATGATGGAAAGGAAAAAATCAGGCTTTCGTAGTTCGGCAAAACTGAAATCTTGTGATGACCCTAACGTTGAAGGAAAAACCGAAGCTGTGGGTAGTTCTCAAATTGAAGACAAACGGAGCGAAAAAGTAGAAGAAAAAACAGAAGAAAGCAGTGAAAACTGTCCTCAAGTTCTCGGTGAAATGGTGAACTCTTCAGAGCAATCATTTTCAAACGAGGGAGATCAACATGCAAAAAGAGCAAGGAAGCTGTGGGAAGTTCCTGAAGGATCAACCTCAGACCATAAGCAGCAAGAGGTCGAAGAGCAAGAAGTGGTCAAGCTAGAAGAGGAACAAGCCAGAAGAGCTCGCAAACACTGGGAGTTACCTGGAGGGATATTCAAATCAGTTATGACTAGTAAGCAGCATGAGCCAGAAGATCTTGCACCAGGCAAACCTGAATCTGATACGAAACAAGAGATGCAACCATTGACTGAAAACCCCTTCTATACGTTTGGACAGCTGGGTAGTAAAATAAAATGTGTTGTAGAGGCCTTCACGGGGAGCAAGGTTTCACAAAAGGATGAGACACATGCAATAGAGGAGGAAAAATCTATCCTCCCTCAAATGGTTCAATGTGAAGAAGGTGACTCACAAGAGATGTTAGCTGGTATTCCAGTCGCGGAAACTTATTTAAGGGAAGTGGAGGAGATCCAGCAGCAAACTGAGAGTAAAGGCGAAACCAAACAAGAAGAGAAGTCTGAATCCAACATGTCTACTTTTGCAGAAGGGTGTTCGCAGAAGATGGAGAAAGAAATAGGATGGCAAGTTAAAAGTACTTGTGAGTCCGAAGATGGACCTGAGTGTGGTGTAATAGTTTTCCAAGAAAACCCTGACCCAGCTTACAATTTTCTAGATCAGGAGGGTGAGAAGGAGATAGTATCTGGGCCGCAGGAGATGTTTGTTCCTGATGATACCAAACCAGATGTAAGGGAAGTGGAAGAAATTCCATCACCTGATAAGAGTTTGAGTAAAACTCAATTAGATGAAAGTGTTGGAACTATGGTGTCTTTTGCGACAGAAAATACTCCTGAGCCAGGAAACATACATGAGGAGACAGAGCAAAAGGCTCCCAGGCGAAGAAGAGTTTGGAAGACCTCTGAAGACGTCTACAATATGATAAGGGCCCCGAAGGGAATCAAAAGGCCGCATTGGCAGCTACCAAGTGTGGAAACAGAAACTACCCAGAGGTCCTTTAAAATGGAAGGTGTAAGGATCCATGATACTAGTGAGGAAACAGAAAGCACATCTGAGCAAGCTAGTGATTCAGGATTGCAAGAAAATTGGACCGTTCTTAAACAAATGTTTAGGCAGATGTTCCAGACACCAGATACTACTAAGGGCGAGGATGAAACTTATTGCTTAGTGGAATCTGAAAAGGATCATATTGATATCCATCAAAAAGCTGGAGACGAGAATAGAAAAGAAACTTCTTACTGCCAAATTACTGGTACAGATAGATATGAACAAGATGAAGTGGAGACTGAGTATAAAGCCTATGCACATACCGTAGAAAATGAAGAGTTGGAGTCGGCACAAGAGACAAACTGTAGAGAAGAGGATGGTAAAGTAGAAGTGCAAGGAAAAACGTCTTTGGTCCGTGAAGTAATTGGAGAAGCGTTGAATGCTACTGGAATGGCTAGTGAGCAAGAAGGTGAATATGTGCCGGAAGTATTTGAAGAAGCTGGCTGGGCTCAAGGACTTTCTGAACTTGATGAGATCAGAGAGCATCCAGATTCTCGTGCTGAAATGCTTGAATATGATCGTAGTGAGACGGATTCAAACAAATCTTGCGAGAAATTTGACCAAACGCAGGAACAAGCAGAGGAAACCAAGAACGATGGTAGCATAGATACTGACACCAGCAGGTCATCTTTTGAAACTAGACAAGGTGGCTCGCATACTGAGGAGGTTAGCTTCGAGCAAGATCTCAGGGATCAATTCCATGAAAAAAACAGTGCTGCCAGTAGCACGGAAGAGCATGTTGATGAAATAGATTCTGATTCAATTCAAAGTGGTTGGAGCGTTGTAGAGGATGAAGATAAAATCAAGTCTTATGTGGAGGAAAGTTTGGCTGGTCATCTGCAGGAAGGAAGTGAAAGCAAGGTTGAAGAAATAGAGGAAACCAAAGAAGAATCTGATGACATGAAAACAAGTCTTGGTGAAGAGAATAATGAAAAGACAGAACACGAGCACCTGTTTGACTGTCAAACGGAGGAAGTAGATCCAAACAATGTAGAGCCAGCCGAGTCTTCCTGTTCTTTTCCCAAAGGAGACGACAAAATTGGCGCAGCAACAGATATAAACATGAAAGATAATGAGGGAGAGGAGAGTTGTCGATCATCTATGGAAGAAGAGGGAGATGCAACTTCTGATGCTTCACAAAAAGAAGCAGAACGAGTTGAGAAACATCTGAAAAAGAAAGATGAAGCAAAAGAAAAAGAAAGAGAGAAAGAGAAAGAGAGGTCTATGGTAGAAAGAGCTATCCGTGAAGCCCGGGAAAGAGCCTTTGCTGATGCTAGGGAAAGAGCAGGAAAAGCCGCAATGGAGAAAGCAAAGGCAAGAGTTCCCCGAAGAGTGACTTCTGATGGTCCAAGGAGATCAGAAAAAGCATCTGTCGAGGTAAATGATAAGTTATCATCGGCTGAGAAGGCTTCAATGCAAGCCAAACTCAGAGCAGAGCGTGCTGCTGTGGAAAGAGTACTCTCTGAGGCCAGAGAACGTGCCCTAGAAAAAGCAGTGTCCGGTAAGTTTGATGCTTCTCAAACAAGAAGTTATGGTGGCAGCAAGTCATTTGGCTCTTCTGGTGATAGACGAGGCTCCGCCTCAGCGTCTGTGAGTTTCAACCCCTCTTTTCTTATGAATATCCTCCATTCGACTTATCTGGCAAATCTCTCATGCAACGTTGTGGCCCGTGAAATATACTTAACAGGGTACAGAGAACAAAAGTTCGGGTCCTTCTAGCTCTTCAAACCAGACTGGTACGTCTCCATAGATGTATATATCGTGTCGTTTCCAAAATGTTTGATCTATACACTGACCTGTACATTCGATTTGCTTGATAAAGCCAAAGGTGAGCCAATCCAGAGATGCAAAGCTAGATCTGAGAGACACCAGAGAACTTCTGAGCGTGCGGTATGTACACCACCTGTTCACCTGTTTAGGATAAACCAATTTTCTCTGCTAAAACATGTATGTGTGTTGTCATCATTCCAGGCAGAAGCTCTTGCAGAGAAGAAACTTCGTGATCTCAAAGTCCAGAAAGAGGAGGCCGAGAGAAATGTAATCCACATAGACAGTACTCTTTATCGTCATAATTCTTATACATATTATCTTTGTGATTTGGAATTTCATTTTCTCTAATTGGAATTGCAGAGGCTCGCGGAAGCTCTTGATGCGGATGTCAAACGGTGGTCAAATGGAAAGGAAAACAACCTGCGAGCATTGCTCTCAACACTCCAATATGTAACTCTTTTCCCTAACTGATCAAATAGCTCTCAACTCTTCCATGAATCATAGAGATCAGTCTTTAACTATTGTTGTCCGTTTCTTTTTTAATGATTTGCAGATACTTGGAGCAGAGAGTGGATGGAAACCAATTCCTCTCACTGATCTTGTTTCAAGTGCTTCTGTGAGAAAAGCATACCGAAAGGCTACTCTTTATGTTCATCCCGACAAGCTTCAACAACGTGGCGCATCCACACAACAGAAGTACATTTGCGAGAAGGTTTTTGACCTTCTCAAGGTTTGTCTCTCTTCTCTCTCTCTCTCCAACACTTCGATATATCAATTCCACTTTGCTTGATTTATCTTTATATGCCAGTCAGTTTCTAACCTGCTTTGTTCTGAATCTCCAGGAAGCCTGGAACAAATTTGGTGCAGATGAACGATAAGTAAGATGGTGCTGAACCTCTACCCTATTATCAGCAGTGACCCTACAAATCAGAACTAACCAGCTCAAGAATTTAAGTTAGTAGTACATGATCAAGCTATGATATGGGATGAAGACAGATCTAGAGATGTAATAACCTATATATAAACCTTTGTATCAATATGAGTCATATATATAAAAGAAGTTCCTTCTTGTTCCCAGCTAAAGCATCCACAATACTATTCACCAAGGTTTCTCAAACTAAGGTTAATAATAATAGTCCATTCAATGGCACACAAGCAAACGCGGGAGAGCTAAGCTAACAAAGGGGTGTAAAATACCGAGCAAATGATATAAAGAGTTTTCGATTTCTTTCCTTTTTCTCTAAACAATAGTTTCACTAAAGGTTTAATAACTTCAAAATTCTCCTAGGATATAACAAAATGAGCTTCTCTGCTACAGAAGCAACACAGGACAACAAATGACTCTTTCTTTATCGATGAACAAATGCATCAGGCGGCGCTTGCTCCGGAATCTGCAGGCACAAAACCAATAAAACAAACTAACTGTTATTATTTTGGCAGTAAAATTTTGTAACTCACTTAAACATTTTCACCAATTTTACCTCTCCTGGATTCCATTTCTCCTTCAGCCAGATGCTAGTATCAACAGGGGCACCTCCTGCTTGCAGCTCGGTTCTGCAAGGTTTCCCCACACGATTCAAGTAAGAAACTATATAGCATAGGTCGATGTTCTATTCTTCTATCAGTTTTCCACGGTGGAAATGGAATAAGCACTTACCCGGAAGGTGTGTTTGTTGCGTCTACAACAGGAGGAGAAGTGAAAGATGCAACAGGGGAACTGAAGTTGAATGCGTTCTGATTAGTGTTAGAAGCTGGCGTTGGAGTTACTGAAGGAAAGATGTTGCTGTTTTGTGGAGGTGTAGCGAATCCTGGTCCAGGTCCAAACGAGGCTGGTTGACTTTGGAAACCAGAGGGACCTGTGGCGAGTCCTGGTCCAGGTCCAAACGAAGCTGGCTTGAATGCTACTACTGATGGTTGAGTTTGGAAACCAGAGGGAGCAACTGGTCCAGGTCCAAACGATGCTGGACCTGTGATCATTTGTTGTTTGCAAAAGAGGTTTGAAATGATGGAGTCTAAGCCTCTGAGCAAATTTTAGAAAAACTAGTACCTGAAGGAGCAGCAGGTTGAGGATTGTTGACGCTGAAAGCATTAGGTTGTTGATTAAAGCGCCCAAAGGGATTAGGAGGTCCAGATGAACTACATGGAAACATAGTTGGCAAGCAGAGAAGTGTTTAAGAAGGCAACACAAACTTAAAAGAGGTAGAAAAATATAAGAAAGCCTACAAAAGTTGATACCTGACTCCTCCACCAGCATTGGTGTTAGGGAATGCTGGTTGTTGATTGAAGGCAGAGAATCCTGGAGAGGAGTTGACCTGACTAGCTGGTGAGAAGATACTAGGAGCTGGTGCACTTTGATTGGTTGTAACAGCGCCTCTGTATGGACTCCGTAGAAAGTTTTCAAACTCAGCTACTTTGGTATTTTGCAAATTCCTCTCCCTTTCAACCTATATAATGCATCATTGTTTGATAAGGTAGCAAAAGAGGAGACATGATTGTGTTTTAAGAAAGATCAATCTCACGATAGACTGTAGTGGTATTCCTCGTTTAGATTCTTCATATGCCATGGCACGTAACTCTTCATAGCTAATATCACCAGAAACATCACAAGGAAGGCTAGAAGAAGAAGAAAAAAGATAGACAAGATTATAAAGAATAGAGTAAAAAAATCAAAAGGATGGTGGATGTAAAAGAAGAAGCAAATTAGATACTGTTTGCAGTGAGCGTAGCAAGTGAGCTTCCACAATGGTCTCTCATTCTTAAAATCCTCTTGAATCAGACGCTTACACGCAGCAGGATCCGTGCATCTTTGCAAAGTAACCAAGACAGACACAGTCAACTTCCAAAAGAAACAAACTAGTAAATGGATGATACTTATGTCAGCTTTACTCACTTATGGTCTGCCTGCTGAGTCTGTTTACCAGACTGCTGCGTAGAAGCACCACCACCACCAGGTGTAGAAGGATTACGTTGCCATGTATTCTGAAAAGGCTGAAAACATAATCACCAAGTCAACCAATTTGATTCAAAGATGCTTTCTTTACTTCAAGAAGAATCACATTCTAATCAAAAAATCAAAACTTTTCATCTTAAAAAGACAGAGAACCTGAGATTGGTTTGGTCTGTTGGAGTTTGAACCGCCTTGTACACCAAACCCAAAAGGGTTGGAACTCTTGTTCTGTTGTTGCTGGTCTCTGGATGGTGCACCAAAGCCAAAGGGATTGTTTGGCTTAGTTTGTTGTGGGTGAAGATATCTACATCTTTCTCCATACCTACAACTGCAAGAACAAACAAACAAAACGATGAAGCAAACAACTTGGAAACGAAGAGAAGAGAGAGAGATCAAAGAAGCTTTACCCTTGCCCTGCTGAATAGTTTCTGCATAACTCTTTTCGATATCACTTGCTTTCAAACCTTCCACAAAGTGTACTTCTTTCTGCTATAATCTCTCTCTTTACAAAGAAAGAGCTAGCGTCGAATCGACGAAGAAGACTGGTTTCCAGGTTTTCGGGTCTGGATTGAGTTTAGTTTTGGATCCGGGTCTTTTGAGTAGAAGATTTTAGGTTCATATGGAGGTTTAGGTTGGTTTACTCGGTTCAAAATCGGTTTAGTTATAAATATTTTTTTTACCTATATAAACATCCAAAAAAAAAAAAAAATATAAAAAAAAATTGAAGAAATTTAAAAAAGTCTCTTCTCTCTTCTTCTCCGTTCTCTTACTACTATCTTTTACGGAGAAGGAGATGAGACTCTTGTTTTGTTTTGTATAATATTCGATCCAAGTGAGCGACTTATCTTTTCGCAAGGCGAAATCTTTTCTTCGTTTTTGACGAATTTTGCAGTGTGTTCACTTTGGTGATTTTGTTGTGTTTCAATTGAAAAACAGAGCAGATTTTCAATTTTTTTTATTTATCTCTGTTTTTTCAATTGATTTAATAAAGTATCTTATCAAAGCTCTTCTCCTTTTACTTTGCTTCAGCTATACCGCTAGATCATGAGATTGAATCTCTGTTTGGCTGGAAACGCTTGGGCTTTGATTTAAAGTGGTATCAATCTTCGTTTATGTGTTAAGACGAAGTATCCATGATAATTAAAGTTTAAGATTTTGGATTTTGCTTTGAGAGTAAGTTGGAGCTGCTTTAATGGTGGTGTTCCGACAAGGTCCTGTTCTTGTTCTTCTGAAGCTTTTCTTTGGAATAACATCCGTCATATGGAGAAGAAAATTTTATGATCAACGGCGATGGAAGGGGTTGAAGAGCATGCAAGCATGAATGTCAAACGGAATCGGAGGAAGAGATTGATGAGACTCCGGCAAGGCTTCCGGGCACCCGCCTTCGTACTTTCCAGCGGTTCTGCAGGAAAGAAGCCACGGCGACACAGCAACGTGTCAACATGCATTTAAACCTTATACTTTGTTGTTCGGGTTTCTTTTGGGCTTTAATATAAAATATAATAGTTGGATCTGTTTGTATTTGTGCCCAGTTGGGCTCTCTATGAAAAGAGGGAAAGTTGACAAAAAAAAACATCCAAAAAATTATGTAGCATTTTAATTCTATTTTTTTAATCTGAAACTCTATAAATTTACTCCAAACAGTACAAGATCGTCAAAATTTAATAAGAATTATTATGATTAAATAATTAAATTCTAAATTTATTTAAAATTTAGGGTACTTAAAATATTATTAAAATGACATTTAATAATATAAAGTTGTACCAAATTTCAAAAAAAAAAAAAATATATAAAAAGTAAAAAGACACTTCAACTTGAAATATATTGTATTGAGGGTTTTGAATCAGTTTTTATTGGATCCCATTCTCGTCAAATTAATTTTTAGAACAAATCTTTCAAATAGACGAGAAATTTTTATTACAAAAAAAAAAAAAATTTATTTATTTTTATAAAAATTGTTTTTTTTAGTTTTAAGGTTTCATTTTCAAAACATCAACCACCACTCTAAATCTTAAATCTAATTTAGTTAACCCAAAAGATACAAATATATGTTTATTTTCTTTAATAAAAGTTATTTTACTCATTTTTTTCCATATAAACTATTTTGACGACAAAAGCACTTTTAGATGTATGTTAAGGTATTTTTTTTAATTATTGTATCCCATTTTTAATAGAGAACTTTAGACTATATATATTTATCTTCAAATTTCAAGATTAGTTTTGATTTAAAATTTTGGGCCGGTTCCCGTCCGGGTAAACTGATTAGAACCGGTATAAACACTTCAGTTTTCAAGGGTTAGAAACGTAATTAAACCTCATCATCCTCTTTCCCTTATCTATCGTTATGTGCTTCTTCTTCTACACCAGTAAAAAGAAGATAAAAGCTATAGCGTGGCCAAATCGGAAAAAAATGGCGGTTTCTCTCCCGAACTCGTTCCTCCAGATCAACCCACGTGCTCCTTCTCTGGTAACTAGAAAGGTAAAAGGTTTCTCTTCTTCGTCTACACACTTCTCTCAATCACTAAACTTTTTGAATAGCCAATTACGGCGGCAGCGATTGGCGAGAGAGGAGGAAAGAACCCTTCGGTGGTTCAGATAACGTGCAGGAAGAAGGATTTGCACCCTGAGTTTCACGAGGACGCCAAGGTTTACTGCAACGGAGAGCTCGTGATGACTACAGGAGGGACCAAGAAAGAGTATGTCGTTGATGTTTGGTCCGGTAACCATCCCTTTTATCTCGGCAACAGGTCGGCTTTGATGGTTGATGCTGATCAGGTTGAGAAGTTCCGTAAGAGGTTCGCGGGTCTGTCGGAGATTATGGAGATTCCGGTTCTGAAAGGAGAGATTGTCTTGCCGACCAAGAAGAGCAAAGGTGCTGGTAAAGGCAAGAAGAAATGATGAGACTTTAAAAATGTCTCATGGGGTTGCCTGGTAAACTTTTAATTTGTCTTTGCTTAGGCTTGTTGAATTGTATGTTACATTTCTTATGAATGCAAAAATGACTATGCTTTGTTTTAAGAATGTGTTTGAAGCATGGCTACATTGATTCTTGTTTTTTGATACAATGCATATTGGATAGTTCTTGTGATGAGAGAGGAAGGATGTGTCATTTGCCACAGCTGGTGATAGTCTTATTCCTCCTACGAGGTTATTGGATGAGCTAAATGATTAGTGCTAAATGATTAGTGCAAGTGTGGTTGTTATTGATGTCTAGTGTTTGGTTAGTTACTTGTGATCATTGCTCTTAGGACTCTCTCTCAGTCAGTTTTGCAGAACTTTGAGCATGGTCTTGGTCTATGTAAATGTCTGCTCTGGTTATCAGCCAGAACATGAACTGTGACTTGAGTGTTTTTATCGTACATATGTTCACAATAAACTCAAGATCATTGTAGTGACTTGCAAACACATAGTGAGCACAATCTAGCATTAAGGGTTTGCTTAAGAAAACTTATATGACTGTTATTGAAAGCTGAAGATTCATAGAACTGAAAAGGGTTGTTTATGTGGTCATGCCCAATACAATACCATCCTTGTGGTCATTTGAAGTTTGAAAGGCACACACAAGTTAGTGGGCTTTTAATCAGTCGTGAATGAAAAAAGTGACGGCCCGGTCAACTGGTTTTGTAGACGATCAGGCCCAATCAACCGTTTAATGCATATAGATGTGGAGTTGGATCATAAAGCCCAAACTTTTCTTAAACACTCATTCAAAACATGAAAAGAATACTAAGGTTGTAACTGGTGACAACAAAATGGAATATATGGAATGATATGAATTATTATTTATGGAATTTAAAGGAATGGAATCAACATTCCACTTGTTCCAGAACGTTTTTGATTTGGAATGATTTTACAAATGGAAGTTAAAAATATTTCTGGAACAATATGGAATGGTATGAATGAAATGGAATGATCTTTCTATATTTTAATTTTAACTGATAAACTATTTTTGGAATGCAAAGGAATTAAGCATTCATGAAGATTTTATTCCAAAAAAATACATTCCAGTTGCAGCCTATATCGATTTAGATCAAATGTTTGTTTTCCTGTTCCCTAATCCTAGCACAAGAAAGATCAAAGAGTTGGGTTAGTTGAACATTAGGCCTTAACAAAATCTAATTAGTTTTTAGATCATGTTGTAATAATTCAATCTGTTAGGTTGTATGTGGGATTAAATAAATGTTGGTAGTACATGCATGTGTGTTGTTGTCTCTTGGATTGTCTATTACTCCAAATAATGCAATCGTTTGTTCCCGACAACGCCAAGATCAAGCATTGTTAAGCTTAGCTCCCTCTATTATACTAATGTATGCATCAAAATATTACCAAGCTTTTAAACAACATTTGCGTACATAAACCCTAAGTTCGCTTCGTGCATGTGACTCATCTCACTCTCACGTGATTCTCTACCATTTGCCCAACTTTTTGTACTCCAAATCCATGAACCTCGTTAATGTGAGTGAGTATGTGTGGATAAGTTTGTTGCTCTTTTACTTTGACGGCGCGTGACTTTCACATGTCTCTTTGAAACTTTTACTAGAGGCTTCATGGGATGCTAAAGTCCATGTACACTGAAATTCTCACATGTCCTTTTGAATATTTTGTTAGAGATTTAGCATCGTTAAAAAAATATTGTATTGAGATGTAGCATAAGGAGTAATTAGTTTTGGTAAAATGACAATTAGTAGACAATATAATCATTGTTTTCACATACAGGAGGCAACATTTTATTTAAAAAAAAAAGAATTATCCAAGTTATTTCCTACATTTAAAAATACAAGGTATTGGTTGATTGTCCACACAAAACTATATACTAATCATTTTATTCAGAAAAGCTAAACAATGTTTAGTTAACCATTTAAATGCATACGGTGTTATAAATAGGAACCCGTATCAGTGTCAGTGATCTCCCTCCCCAATCGAATATTCTATCGATCGCTTCACTTTCCCAATTCAACATTTTCCCGGAAATATTTGTAAAGAATCGTTACTTTCCCGATTCATTTTCCACAGGGATAACCTAAGAGATCTTCATCGTATTCAACTTCTCAAACATAAAACCAAAGCATTGTATACCATTAGCTTTTACAAATCAACAGTGAAAAAAAAAACATGACGAAGCAGTTGGAGTCTCATGGCGTGGAGGCGGAGAAAGCGGAAGCGATGAGGAGATACAACAACCAGAAACGGTTCAGGAACATCATACGAGCAGTCGCAGTAGCTTTCTTCTGTTACTTGTGGTTTCCGACAGTGGCGGTTCCATTACAAGCTGCTGGCGGTTGGTTTTACCGAACCGGAGCGGTTATGTTAACCAATCGCACGTTCGTATTCTTCTTCACTAATATACTCGTTGCTTTCATCTTCCTTCTGTCTCGCGGTCACGACGGAGAGTGTAGTAGTAACGAACCTGATTTATACGATCAGTACACTTCCTCCTCCTTCTCCGCCGTAACCGTAACCGCCTCCGATGAGAAAGTTGTAGACGGTGATGATTTTAAAAAGCTAATCGTTGAGGTCCATGAGGAGGTGGTGGTTAAGGACAAGCAAATCGTTCCGGTGGAGGAGGTGGTGGTGGAGATTATCCCGCCGGTGACGGAGATTCGAAGGACGAAGTCGGAGAGGAGGAAGAAGAAGGTTGACACTCCGTTTAGGAGGACTGAATCGGCGAACTCGGGGATTGAGAGGTTGAGCAGCGAGGAGTTTCGTTTGAAGGTGGAGGCATTTATAATGGAGAAGAAGAAGAGTCTTGTTCAGGAGGAAAACGACGTCGTTGAACATGGTTCTTCTTCTGGACTTGAGCTCGTTGGTTGCTGACTCTACTACCTGTGCCTCGTGTTTAAGTATGAGTTTTCTAGTTTAGTCACTAAAATGGATTACAACTAATAATGTAGTTAGTTTTCTCTTATAGTATTAAAACTAATACCTTTCTATGTGGTTGCACTTTCTATGATATTTATTATGTTTATGAACCTAATAACCTAGCTAGCTCTAATCAATGTTATATTTGTAACCAGCAGCTTGTAGTCTTCTGAACTTATTGTCTGTAAACCTTCATGTCTCTTCTTCAACACTTCTTTTGTTTCATGAATAATTGGCAATTACTCTCAGGCAACCCAATAACAAACTATGACAGTAGAACGAAAGTCATGTTGTCCCATAGATTTTTTATGTTTTGGGCCTTAGGGATGTAACCTTCATTAAAATGGTCAAAACTTTTCGGGAAGGTAATTAATTATCTACTTGCGACAACTGATTAAGGAACTCATTGTGGGCCTAGATAAACAAAAGGTTGTAATCTGAAGCACAGATGATAGACTATTGGGCCTAGACATAAACAGAAAACTGAAGCACATATTACACACTACTGGGCTTTGCAACATGAAGAGAGGTTTCATTAGAAGCTCAAAATTTAAACTAAGGAAATTGTAGGGCTTTACCCCGAAGGGAGCCCTTCCAGAAATTCTCGAAGGCCCAAGACAAGCTTAGGCCCAGGAGGGGGTTTGGAAATAGTTTTCAACCAGCAATAGACGCGCCTCGGTTAGTACCTCATTAGCTGCGTCATTGCCCCAAGCGCAAAGATGCTTTTACTAAGAGCACGCGAGTCCTTATTTATAGCGCATGTTTTGTTGAGTTAAACAGTCTCGCAAGCGATGTGGGATATATTAACGCACCGCCTCAAATCAGGCTTTATCCGTCTTGGGCTGGGCCTAAACTTCATTCAGTTATTTTCATCTGGGTTTTAAATGGTAAAACCCATTAGGGTGGACTGTCCTTTCACATTCTTTCGTATTGAAAAAAAAATAGAACAGAGCATGCGATTATTAATAGTTATGAATATATATATATAGCAGTATACAACATATAGGAGTGCATATACCCTGTGTAAACATATGATTAGATCCAAATCGGATCTTATTCTAGCATTCAAGATATGATAGATCATGCATGTCTGTTATGCTGGTGTCTGGAACTTGTTATCTTGGATTGTTATTTTTTTAGTACAAAGAAGGCTTCTAGAAATTCACATATACTAGAGCATGTGCCTTGAACAAAAGAATATCCGTTATTACTTTTATATTTTCGATAAGTTATTCGTCAATCCATTGTATTGCATAGCCGCACCCATAATTAATCTGATTATGTATTTCTATTGTTTTTTTTTGGCATCGACATTTTTATACGAGCTCAGGTGAAAGTATTTTATGTCTGTCTTTATTTTTAACAGAATATAACACACACATATATATATATATATATATATATATATATATATATTTATTTAACAGAATATAACACATATATTTAACCGAGTATAACACATATTTTGGATATTTCTGTCCATGAGTTTAATCAGATGATATGGCAGTATAAGAAATTATTCATGCCTTCTGTTATTCCTTTCACGCCAATTGTGATAGGCAGTTGTTTGATATACATATCTTAGTAACTTGATGTTTTGAAATGATAAAAATTCCGCGTTATCAAATTTATATGTCCACTTTTTTGCCTTACTACTGAAGGAAAGTGCATAACCATACGAAGCTAGACAAGAAATCTCGACCCCAAAGTTGCAACATGAGGTTTGATGTGATTGTAAACAGAAAAAAGTTAATGTACGTTTTTCTTTATAATGAATGGCACTATGTAAACTATGTTAACCGCATAAGCATTGGTTGAGTGATACATTGAGTTTGGAAAAGTGATAAGTATTTCAGATTTAAAATCTATCATTTTTAATATATTCATTCGTGTGGTGAGACGACACAAAAATCTAATTTTCTATTGCGAACAATCAGATTTTGATAACTATGATAAACAAATTCTAAAAAAATAGTCGATTGGATTTTGATCCATCCAATACCCTTGGTTATTAAAAGAAAAATGTAAACTATGTCAACTGATATCATTTTTAGTCGTTGTATATGTATATTTGAGGCATATGACTTTGCAACGTGTGTCCATAAATGTCTTAGGAATTGTTCTGGAAAATCATAGCGATTAGTCAAGGTTTTATGAATTATTTCTGACCTACAACTTCATTAATTAAGATTTTTCTTTTTTGAAAATTTTAATTAAGAATTATGGGTGAAGGACATATAAACAACAGATCCTTGGGATCTTCATCGTTTGGTACTTGCTATTAGATTTACTTTCATGTCTTCGATAGATATGTTTTACGAATATTAGGCAACTCTTTTCCATTAAGTGAAAAACTACATATATTTATCTACTTTCACATTTATATCAATGTCTTTATAGCTAAACTATAGAGAATATGGGTTTCTTTCTGTTATTATCAAGTTTGATCCTAATTCCTAAGTATTTTATGAAGCACCTAACCCAACAAATGATAAATGTTCATATATAACTGAAAATGGAATATTTTTATAATATGCCTTCATAAAAATTGTTGAATATTTCCAGCTTTTTTTATAAACATATTATAAAACAATAATATAGTAGACATTCATGAAAATTGAGTAGTCACCATAATCCACCTTATAGATCATTTGGCAAAACTTACTTTGGCTTTTAATCGCCATTGGATGGAAGGATTCCATAAATATTGTAAAATTAAATTTTCAGTTATACATTACTTTTAACCTACGCACCTGCTTACTGCATCATTGGGGTTGTTTGTTTTTCTTTTTGTATGTTCAATATCTATTCAGATCAAAAATACTATGAAACATATATATCTATTTAGTGACGGAGTTGAACAAGATTGCATGCATTCTTTATTTTATATTAAAAGCCTTGTTACGTTCTTGTCTCATTGTCCCCTTTGCAGTACTGTCTAGGAGATATTGTATTCTCCAAGTTCTATGGACGACGATACAGTTTAAATTTGAATGAAACCATGTAGTGACCAAAAAAACTATACGGAGAGAGACAAATTTGTTTGGCCATCCATGAAATTGTTCAACGATTGTGTTGGTTCTTATCACCATCATATATGATTAGACATAGTGTGATGATTGATTATGTATATCCAATCAATTATTATTCCGGAAAGCTAGAATAACAAAACTAAGTAAAAGAGGGAAAGCTTGTTCTATAGTTTTCTAAGTAAATCGTGTATAAATAATTTATCATATATGACTTTTTGTTTCATGATTGTATTATTATACAACATTATTGTTATACCAACGAAAGCTATACTTAGCTTCAAGGTATAGTACAGAAGGGTAAAGGTGGTCTGAATAAAACAACTCCACAATGCTCGCAAAGAAGAGAGGACAAACCATAGGGAAATAGATTAATAAGGAAGAAAGATAGGGGCATGTGCTTTGAGGATTGAGATGTTAGGCAGATTCAGAATCTTCCCTCTGATCTTCTCTCTCGCTCTCACAAACATGTTTCTTTTTTACTACATTTTGATTCCGCTTTTGGTATCAAAACTTGTTTTTTGCTAAAACGTAGTGTCTTTAACTTAACTTTCTTTTGTAATATCTTTTCTATATCTGTGTATATGTTTCACTAAACAACTTGGAACCCTTTTGCGTTGGGTAAAAAGAGACTTCACACCACTGACCTTACACTCACTTACATAACTTTGCATTAGTAATTCTATCATTCTTTGAGATCCTAATAATCGAAACTAATTATAAAAAGAAGGTCTTTCATATAGATAATATGATGTTTGCAACGTGCATAGACTTTAACTTAATTAGTAGGTCAAAACATAGCTTCTAAGTACATACTTTAATCATAATATTAGGAGGACTAAGTCAAGCCACCAATGCTAAATTTGTTAAGATCTACATATATGCATAGCTAGTTACAATGTTTAGATGAACTAGTTTTATTGAGAATTCATCTGACCTGATAAACATTCAAATAAAGCTATATATTTCACCAAATCTGAATGTACGACATTATGTTGTGTGTAAATAAAAAGTTTCTTTTTCATTTTCTATGAATGAGATGTGAAATGGCTTTAAGCAATAACGAACAACCACCTTAATTTTCTGTTGGATAAAACTTTATTGAGGCGGCCATTTTATTAGTTTGGTAAGTGGTAACCATTTGATTATAGACACTCTATAAAGGGATGTCATTTGCATACCCAATATATATCGTATTTTTGTTCATTTTTTCAACTGATTTTGGGTTTACAATCTGTTGGAGGTTTTTTTTACTTAGCTACACGAAACCTTCTTATCTAGGTATCCTTATCTTCAGTGTTTTTTTTTTTTTCTTTTCAATTTATTCAGTCGGAATAAACTGCAGGTTCATTAGTTTAGAAGTTGTTACTAAGTATTTGATTAATTTTAAAAAAACGTGTAATCCATGATCAAATCAAAATAACGGCTGCTATGTAAAACCAGTTACATATGCTTTTTTCTTCTGCAGTTACATATGCTTTATCTATCGGAAAAATCAAACTCACTAACATGTAATACAAAAGTATAGCTGAAATTCACTTAAAATTAAAAAGAAAAAGAAAATCCAAGTTATGGCCAAGAACGGTGTATCAACTATCGAGTAGACATTTACATGCATGCTTTGATTCCTATATCCAATAGATAACAAAAACAAGTACGAAGAAAACAACTAGAATTATATATAATTAGGAAGAAGTAAACCGTAGCTGACCACTTGCTTTATCTTGTAGAGCTCCAGCAAAAACTTCAGTGTCAAGAATATCATTGTTGAATGAAGTTGAAACCTAGATGGTGTCGAGAGGAGAAGAGAACAACATCATAGCATTAGCAAAACGTTGATGTATAAACATAAACTTCTTCCTACTGCTTCAACAACTCATGTTCTTAAAACAGTAAGTATAAATTGTGAAACACACGACGTTCGAGTACAGTGGCGGCCCTGAGGGGAAGCATTATAAGCACTAGCTTCCAGCTCTCGGAAAAAAATTGCATAAATCAGTCTTTTTAGAATTTTTTTGTCTACAAAATTCATATAAGTGGCCAATTTTTTAAAAATTGCTTATGGTCTTTTGTACCTCAGGACCGGTACTGTTCGAGTAGTAGCGAGACAAGAGTAGACCGACCAGGGACGGCCACTCGACGAGTGATACACCGAGACACATGACCAAAGAGCATGGCAGAAATGTAGGCAAGAAACTAGTCTTAATGCTACATGCATTTGGTTACCAAGATGGATTCAACTGCGCTAGCATTTAAAATACTGATTGAAGTTTAATGACATGATAGGAGAACGTAAATACCAAAAATACCCATACATGCATTATGAAATACCATAACTACCCCCTACTATCATCATTTGTCTTATACTCCAGGTGTCCGTTGCTGAACGGTTAATTCTGGTACTATATAGATGGTGATTCGCATGTATTATAAACAGTCAAAACCAAGAAGAGTTTCAATTGTTGTTATTAATTCATTTGTTAGGATTTCCTGATATTACCATTTTATAAAAATAATCAAATATACAGTCAAACTATTTTATATAGAAAGTGAATATAACAAAATAAGGGAATAAATCTTGAGGATTTTAGAAATTTCAGATTTTTCTTTTCACAAAAGGAAAACAAGACTTACTTATCCTCCATATAAAATGACTAAAAAATGGTTATTAATTGGTTAAATACAGAATCATTTTAATTCCAATATTATAACCATAAATGTACATAAAATTACATTGCAAAAACAGCTGGAAATTAGAAGTAAAATTCCATTTTATCAAGTTTTCCCATGATATTATTACAATTACTCTTTTTAATTTGTATTTTACCTTGTAATTGAGCTTTTTCATTATTCATTTCTTTCCTTCCCACACTATAAAACCCCCTCCCAAAGTTTACCTCTTCCTCCTGTCTCTCCAATACATCACTCACTCTCTTCTTCTTCTCATCATCCTTCTTTACTCTTTTCAGTTTTCTCTACAATATTAAAAGCTGTCGTGTTTTTTTTCTTCAAATACTCATGTTAAGTAAGACATGATCTTGATGTTCAGAGATTAATGTCTCCAGTGATTAGTGAAGTACTTAGATCTGGCTTAACTATAGATTCATCTATTAGACGCAGGACCCATCTTGTTCAATCTTTCTCAGTCGTTTTTCTTTACTGGTTCTATGTTTTCTCAGAAACCATCTCTCCTTTAGCCATAATACATAGCCTATAAACTATATATTATATCACCTTCCCATATAGTTTTTTTTGCTTAACCTTAATCAGGGTCCTGCGTCTTTTCAGTTTAACTAGTGTTCTTGTGTGTTTGTGTTCGTGTCTTTTTTTTTTCTTTTTTGATGATGAATAAACCGGAAATGAGACCGTGGATGACCACCGGTTATTGGTCGCCTGTTTTAGCGACCGGTTTACCAAACTCCGGTTCGGAGTCCGATCAACGGGATTTGATCGAGGAGCGGAAGAGGAAGAGGTTGGAGGCTAACAGAGAGTCGGCGAGGAGGTCGAGGATGAAGAAGCGGGAGTATTTGGATAATCTAAAGGCTGAGCAAGCGCAACTATGCAATGAAAACCGCAAGACCACCGCAGAGCTCGCCGTCACGACGGAGCGCTACGTCAAGATTGAGGCGGAGAACTCCGTTATGAGAGCTCAGCTCACGGAGCTCAACCATCGCCTGAATTCCCTCAACCGGATCATCAGTTTTGCAGAGTCGTATTCCTCCGCCGCCGGAGGATTTGCGGTGGAGAAGGGTCACTCCGCCGCTGGAGGTTTTGGGATGAAGACTGATCCCTCCGCCGCCGGCGGAGGTTTTGGGATGAAGACTGGTCACTCTGCCGTCGGAGGATTTGGGATGGAGGCTGATCCCTCCGCCGCCGCCGGAGGATTTGGGATGGAGACTGATCTCTCCGCCGACGCCGGAGGATTTGGGATAGAGACGGGTCACTTCGCCGCCGGAGGATTTGGGATGGAGACGGGCCACTCAGTCGCCGGAGGATTTGGGATGGAGATTGGTCAGGGAGGAGGAGTAACCGATTACGGCGGTGGCAGTGGCGGAGGAGTAACGGATTATGGCGGTGGCAGTGGCGGAGGAGGTGGTTATTATGACGGAGCGATGAACCCTCTCAATTCAGGGTTTTATAACCAAACACCAAACATGACTTCTGCTTCTACTGGTGTTGGTGATGTTCTTAACTGTTTTTTTTGCTAAAATGATGTTCTTAACTGTTGGTAACTCAATGTCACAATCACCATCATCTAGATAGATACGAGTGTTAATGACATCAAGGGTAAACTTGTAATAATCTTCTTTAAGATGATGTGATGATGCTCTGTGTTTAGATTATAAGTTAATTAAGGCTTAATCAATGTTGTAATGGACATAAATGTGATAGCATGAAGATGGTGATGTAATTTGGGGAAAATATTTTAAGTTTTTTTATTAATAATGGACAAATATTATCTTTTGTCTTTTTCTTGTATGGTTTCTGCTTTCCTTATTTGGGAGCATTTGTTACCCTTATTAGAAAGATGAAACTTTGGCTAGTAGTGAAGAATGATAACAATGTGAAAGCTCGTGGACGGTCCTATCCAACGTGGTTCGGTTTAAAAATGATTATATAGAAATGGAGTATTATCATTATTGTGCTCGAGACTACATTGACCAAAACAATGTGAGAGATAATGATGCGGTTTAGTACTTACAGCAAAATGGATTGTGGATCATGGGCCACTCGAGTTTTCTCTTTTTTTTTCCAAGAATCTAACGTACGAGGACATGATCTCAGTTAGTCAATACTTTCGTTTTATTTATATTACGTACATGATTATTCTCTGACTCAAATCCCCGTTAACTAATGTATATGACTGCTTGGAGATATAACCATGTTTACTATATAAAATTTTAGATATAACGTTCTCTAAAATAATATGAAGTAAATAATTCTTCAAAACTATTTCATCATTGCCAAGCATTGTGTTCGTCTATGATGTATATCAAACACCATATTTGTTATTGATATGTCGTTGTCCATTAATAAAATCCACCAGTTATTGAGGATCTCTTTCCATGAACATATTAGAAACTTCGACAGCATAAAGTTTATAAGGTATGAAGTAAGGTGAAGCCTTCTGCTTCTAGAGGGTTAGTGGTTTTGATAGGATAAGAAGATCATGCTGAACAAACTATGTATAAAACAATCCATGATGAACCTACATGACATTAATCTGAATCTCGGATAAGAACATCAAAGTTGCATTTAAACCATATAATGGGTGGTGTGGTTGCCTTAAGATGTTTGTATTGTTTTGGAAGTGTAGTTGACGATTCTACTCGATCTGTCGACATTCACCGTGAGTAATGAATATGTCCATGATCTAGTCTTCGATTACTTCTCCAGATGTTTTCTAAGGGATTCCAAGAAGGTTGGTTAACGGATAAATTATTTATTCATAGACTTATAAAGACATGCACCACACTAACCAAAAAGGTAGAGATGTTTGATTTGATGTTGATGAAGAAGACATGTTGAGTGATAACATGTTTGCTAAGTTATTCCAGATATTTGTTGTAGACATGTCGTTGATAGATTTGCTACCCAAATGTCAATTGCATAAGAGCAAGTGAAGACGATAAACTTATTAGTGTTGTAAACATTACTGATTGTTTATTCAGTTGTGCATTGGCTTTAAATACTTGACAAGGCCTAAAGAAGCCCTTCCATCCCCGCATGTAGCGTGGAAAAGCTTCTAGAACATTACATCCCAAAAAACTCATCCTCTAGTTGATCTCTAAGTCTGCATCATAAACTACTAACTAAACCATTGATGCATTGACTTGACAGGTCAGAAATTGGATATCCATGGAAAAGACTGGATCCACAACTAAAACTATTCGATCTCATGGGTCCTCTTCCTACTATTTGAGGTTTTTTTGTCTTCTAATTTTATGTTTCAAGAACAAATTTATCAACTAGTGAGATATCTTTTCTGTTAAACACTTTATCTTTGTTTGTTTTTAAATGTATCAAATATTACGCGAAAAATGTCAAAATTGTGGTTTTATAGATATCATTTTTTCCATCCAAATCAGAAAGTCTATACTTTGGTATATGGATGTACTCGGAAATAATTTGAAAGAGATTAATAATCCGATAAAATCTAAACTAAAAAAATTGTGAGACATTCAAAAATATATAGTTAATAGATTCCTCTAGACTACTACATTAAGAGTTCAAATGATTAATTTCAAGATTTAGATGTTATATATAAAAATATGGCCATTTTGCATGACCAAAGTGAATATATCACACTAGGCAATCATCTTACTATATAGAAATGTTAACGCTAATAGTTAGTAAGAGTGAAATGAACACCGATATTACCATGATTATACACTGTCTAGGTTTAAAAGTTGAAAATACTATTAAGTTTTAATGAGTCCTATTAAAACAGGGTTAGGGTTCATGGTTATAGTTTTTCTCCAAAATTTAGATGTTAATTATGATCAATATATATAGTAAGTTAATTGAATAATATGACGTAAACTTTCTAGAAACATCTTATAATATTTCGGAAGCTTGTTAAATATTTATGCAGTTTTTAAAGACATACAATCTGAAAATGTTATATTACTTAAAAATATTTACCAAATGATTTCGTATTATGATTAAACTGAAAACCAAAATATTTGTTTTTAAAAACAGCATATGAAATCTCTGAACGCTAAATATATAAAACATGATCCAAAATTTAAAATTTAAATACTTAAAATTTTAATATTAAATAATAATTTTTCATTGTCTCGCGTTTAGTAAATTTCATAAACTTTTAATTAACAAAAAACTATGTATATCTAAACCTTAAATCATGAAATCTAACTAAAAACTATAAAGTTTAAGAACTTAAACTTAAACTCAAAGCCACATAAATAATCATTAAATCCTAATATGAGATTTGACTCCCAAAAAATCCTAGTATGAGCATTCTAAACCCTAATAAAAAAATTTAAAGGGAGGGCTGATCTTAAATACTTGATATATTTTCTATATCCTGTCTTATACTAATATACAAAACAAAGTATTTCCCATGATCAAGACACAAAATAGGTATCTAAAATTAAAAATTTGCAGAAACAAGTTAGTTTCTTATGTTCATTCAGCTTCTTAAGCCTGATATTTGTTTTCTGTAGTTTTATTCAATTATTTGTTGGAAAATACTATTTCAACACTCTTTTCATATATTTATTATTAATAAAAGATATATTTAAAAGGTAACTTTGTAAATTATCATTTGAAAGATCTTTTATCTGACTCATATATATAGATATTAAATTGACTTCTTACTATACATTAGTATTCAAGTTTGTTGCTTTTAACACTAATTTATTGTTTTATTTCAAACTATAAAAATGTTCAGCGATTTTACAACAGATAAATCTACTACTTTATGAGAATCCACACAAATTTATATGCACCGTATAATTTTTTCTCAATTTATCTCCATTAAATGGATAAATAATAATCAATCGTATCTTTTAATATTTCAATTCTAAACTTCATGTAAAAACATTTAGAAATTCTCTATAGAAAAGCTTCCAAATCTGTGTATTTAGTTATAATGATGATATTTGATGAGATAATTTGACTAACAAATCACCCTCAATGATAGTCAGGCACCACTTTACATTGACTTTTACAAATCTACCAAGCAAATAGGCTTAAGTGGTCAGTGATGAAATGATTAAACCAGAAACAAGAGTTTAGTGTTAATCAACCTTGTCAACTCATATATGTTCAATGAATCCACATACCATGTTGATTGGTGATTTTGTCCTTATTTACTTGTTGCAGATTAATATATATTATACACTCTGTGAAAAGGAATATTTTTTTGTTATGTTCATGTTTCTGACTTAGCGTAAGAATAAAACTGTACTTCAGGGTAACAATATGTGGAGTATATTTCTTTGTCGCCACCACAGTTGATTATCTTGATTTTCCATCGCTTATTCTCCGAATAAAACACGACGAAAGGTTGATCAGAATCGATTCTTTATATAGTTGCACCGTCCACTTCATTATTTTTGTTGTTGGCATAGAATTCATTTATCCACGATTATATTCCCATTAACACTATCTACATGTTCATAAGTTCGTTTGCACAATAATGCAAAACAAAAGGAATGTTATCTTCGTAAAGACTCTTTACTCTAATTCTCAAAAAGAAGATAACATTCTGAAATTTATATATTATCATTCTGTCAAAAGCTTACGTAAGGTTACCATGAAGGACATACTCAGTTGGAATCACATGAATCTCGAAAATAATAAGACCAGCTTTTCAATGTCACAAAAACATGTAGGCGTGACACAAATTTTGTAACGCTTGGATCAAGTTATATGTGATCTAAAGTATTCTTCTTGGTTATTGGATATCTCGGACTTAATACAAGTTTTTGGGATTAATTTGGTTTTCGGTAAGTGATTTACTCCGGTTACAAGAAACACAATAAACCGGGCCGGTTTACGTATGAAAATGACACAAAAAAAAAAAAAAACTAAGTTTAGATGGGCTAAACTGCAAAAAGCATCGTGGGAATAATCTCTTGTATTTACGTTTTTGCAAAGGTTGTTGAGTTCTGGCCCAGGCTTGTTTGTAATGAACCCTCTGCTATTTGGGCCCTATAGTAAGTAAAGACACATTCCTTAAAATACTGGTAGATTTGACAATTAATAATCAAATCTACTGTAAGAAAAGTTAACAAATCGCACTACATGTGCTTCCGTATGTGGGGACAGGACACGATTTCATACCCTTATAGTATATTTCAAATAATTTCAAAAGTAACCTAATCACAATACAAATGAATTCGTATAATTCTTTTTTACTTTTAAGTTAAAATTTAAAATTATATAAAATAAACAGATTCATATTTTAATATAAAAGAAGAAATTTATTTAGAGAAATATATGTACCAATTATTTGCTTTTAATTTTTGATTGTTTTGAACTCTCTAAATCTTAGCCTTCGAAAACATGATGTGTGCAATTGGTCTAACCTAGTTATGGACAAGTTTTGGCATTTATACATTGATAATGATATTTAATTCTCATTAATTTAATCTCCAACTGATGAGAGTGGGTGAGCAAATATTCTCATTAAACAAGTAGTAGAAACAAACAATAAAGGAACTGCCATTAAAAACTTTTCCTTTGATTATTTATTTAAATGTTGACAAGAAAACCTATTTTATCTAAGAATTAAATAGTTCTATTTAGGGTCAGAAAAGTTGTGGCTTTTACGGCTAATGGAGAAACAGTAACACGTAGAGCGCACTCCCCGTGGTCCAGAAGCCACCAATCTCTCCTAATCCATAGTAACATTCTTTTCGCATTATTAACTCTAATTTTTTTAGAATATGGTAATTAAATCTGTCAATATATATTTAACTTCCTAAGTTTTTTTTTGGCATCTACTTCCTAAGTTCAAAAACATAAGTTTAAAACATTTGTGATATTTACTTAAAGACAAATCTCTCAATAGGCACTTTTAAAAATTTTATCAAAAAAATAAACTTAAAAATGATTAAAATATCTTTTTTTTAAATTAATATTCATAATTTTATTATAATTTTAAGTTTTATCTCCAAAACTCTACCTATAACTTTAAATCTTAAGTTAGATTAATTAAGAGAATTACCCTAAGATAGACCTAAAAAATTTTTTGTCACAAAAATAAACTTTAAGAAAAAAAATGATAAAAATAATCTTTTTGGGGTGGAATTTTGGGGGTAAATATACGTTTATACCCCTTGGGTTAACTAATATAAACTTATGGTTTAGAGTTATGAGGTGGAGTTTTGGGAGTGAGGTTTAAAATTAAAAAATTAAATAAAAAATATTAATTTTTAAAAAATAAAAAGGTCTAGTTTGGTCATTTTTATCTTTGAAATTTATCTTTGTGACAAAAGCTTCAAAAAATATTATTTGAGAGATTTATCTATTAATTAATCCAAATAATATAAATGAATATTTACACTCTTTAATAAAATATTTTGATCACTTTTTTCAACAAAAATTATTTTGGTGACAATTTTTTTTTTAAATCTATCTTAGGTATTTCTCTTTACTACTTAAACTATAATGATTTGTGTGTGTTATGCCGATTCCAAACTATAGAGAAAACTTTAACATAAAGCAAAAGTAAAAAACATTAAAAGAAAAAGCAACAATAAAAAATAGGGAAAAAAGAAAAAAAAGAAAAAGAAAGGAACGTGGCACAATTCCCCGTGCGTGCTTCTTACTCACCCCCAGGCCCCAGACGCAGAACGCAGACGCACCACCCAATCCTTCTCTCCCTCTCTCTCTCTCTCTCAGATCGATTCTGGTTCGCGCCGATCATCATCGATAAATCTCCGCCGTTCATTCACCGCCGGATGATCTATCTCCCGTACGTATCCCCCCTTCCTTATCTACACGCTCTCATCTTCACACGCCTTTCGTCGAAACATTCGTTGCTGTTGAATCGATCCTTTCGCCGAATTGACTTAGAATCATAGGTTGACTTTTCGTTTCTTGTGTATTGTTAGATCGTTTCTGCGATTAATCTATCCCTTGGTTGTATGAATCTCAGATCTTATTAGGTTCTTACGATGATTCTAATCTCAGATCGATCTTATGATTAGAGACTCCTTTACCAGTAAGTCTTAATATGATCTATGATGTTGCAGGAGAGATTATTATGGGATCAGTTTGTTGTGTAGCTGTGAAAGACAGGAAGGTTCCTCCTCCTCCTAGTAGTAGCGGACACGCTGCTGCTTCTCTTCATCGCAACTCAGCTTGCTCTCCTCAATGGAGTTTTCGACGTGATAATAATAGGAGAAGGGTTGCTGATGAGATTGAAGGTTCGCCTTTTTATAGTTCTTTTGTTGGGAGTAGAGGTCTTAGTATGGATAAGATGTCTTCATTAGGTTCTGAGAGGGGGACTCTCTCTGAGGGTGGAACTCCTCCTCCTGATGGGACTCCTCCTGCGTTTCTGAAATCAGTGGTTCCGGAGATGGGTTCAAACTCTATGGTTCCACCTTCTTCAGGTAGCTTATGATCTAACTCTGTTTTAGTTCTTTCCGTTTCATCAATATGATCAAAGATGGAAAAGCATTCTTTTTAGTGTTATAAGCATTATAAAGTATTGAGTAAAGCTTGGGACTTTAAGTTTTTTAAGTAGGACGTCTGTGACCATACTCTATCATGTAACCCATAAGCATTTGTTGACATCAATTAAGCTTGCCTATTGTATTCTTGCTTTGTCTTATGTTACTGTTTCCTGTGCTGCAGATTCATCATTGGCAAGCCATGACCCCATCGAGGTGAGACAATCTACTTTACATTGTAGTTTGAGCTTGATTTTGAGGTTGCAAGCTATCCCTTTTATTGTGTTCCTATTAATCCTTCTCTGGCAATTCAATGTTTCAGGTGAAGAATTTTGCTGCCTCACCGAGTATTGTTCCATCAGCTCTTTCCAAGCCTTTGTTCTCCTCGCCATCTCTTTCAACTCCTGTCTGTGACCTTTCATCGGCTCATACGCGTTTGCTTCCTCCTAAATCCACACCGTCAAGAAGGGCTCGGCGTTCACCTGGGCATCAGTTGTTTAGGCAGGTTTCTGATAGTCAGATTTTAGGATTGAAATCCCCAAATAATAACTACTCAGTCTCTGAAGGAAGGTCTTCCTTTAAGCTATCGACCTGTAGCAATGACTTCGCCAATGGATCTCATTACGCTTCTTCTGAAGGTGGCTGGTCCTTGAACACCTTTTCTGAGCTCGTGGCGTATTCTCAAAGGGAAAGATGGTCCTTTGATAGCGAGCACTTGGGTTCTGGTAGAAGGAAACTTAGTGGTGGCAGCAGTAGATTCTCCTTCTCCCCTTCCGTTGTCGTCGATCAGCAGACTTGTGGAGCTTGCTCAAAGCTACTAACCGAGAGATCTTCTGTTGCCAACTTCGAGCTCCCAATCGCTGCTGTTCTTGCTTGTGGTCATGTTTACCATGCTGAGTGCTTAGAGACCATGACTACCGAGATAGAGAAGTACGATCCTGCTTGTCCCATATGCACCATTGGGGAGAAACGGGTTGCTAAAATAACAAGGAAAGCCCTAAAGGCGGAGGCAGAGGCAAAGGCAAAGCACTACAAAAGATGCAAAAACCGTGTGGTGGATAGCTACGGTGAGAGTGAACACGATGAGTTTATGTTCCACAAGACAGGGAAACGAGAAGGGAAAGCTCTGAAGATGGAACCTAGTTCCAGTAGCAAAGGACCGTCTAAGTCATTCTTGAAATGGCATTTCGCTTCTCTAAGCTCCAAGTGGAATAACAACCGCTCTTCCAAAGACTCTGCATTGAAGAAAGGGTTTTGGTCTAGACATCGTAACAACCGCTCTTCATCAAGCATTGAGGTAAAGCTTCGTCTTCCCTTTACTAATTTAAGAATGTTCTCATAGTTAACGATGCTAAACATTTCAGGGACTTAACCAGACATCTCAGCTTTAAGGAAAACCTCTCAGATCTGGATCAGAGGAAAGTGAGGTTATGTAGGAAAGCTTTGTAAAAAAGAAAACAGAGTGAGCTTCACGCTTTAGCCTTTAGAGCTGTGTCTTTAACTTGTTTTGTTTGGGATTATTTTGTGTGTTTCAGTGTAACTTATGGGAATGATTTTTAGTTTATGAAACAAACTTCAATCATTTTAGAGAGATTTGGTAAATGTTTTGCTAGCCATTTACAGGGTTCTCTAAGTTCTGTAATCTCCATGTTCCATAAAAGAAATATAACAGTAGATGAGAATACCAAGTGAACGAATATGTTTATGTTTGCACACATGTAAAAGATTTGTTTATACCACCATGAAGATTATACACAACATTACAATTATTGCTTACCAAAGTGCATGCGTGTCTCTGTGAAAGACTTTTCGTTATCCTTATGTTTAGATTAGGTCGATTAGCTTGGATTTTTAATTTGTATCAAGGGTGTAAACGGAGATTGGATTGGACTTTTGACACATCGCTTAAGTAGCCCACTGGGCTTTTTCATTATAAATGATAAATGGACGACAAGAAAATCGTTTGGGACCCGGGACGCGCAAATGTGACGACCAAACTAACATAAGATCGAAATGGATTACAGAATACTTTTCTTCGTTTTCACTTTTTGAATTCGTATTGCCATGTGCGTAACATGTATTAAATTAAGGACGACGTGGTTATATAAGTGTCATCGTTTACATGGAATGATTGCCTAGGTATAATTAATTAAAATTTAGAAGATGAGTGTATATGATAATTGAGTATTTCAAAAAGAAAGCTATGATTTGTTAAGCAGGTTATCTTATTTCATTATTACCATCCGCTTATAATGCTTACATTCTATAATCATGATAAAAATTAGAAAACATAATTCCAAATAAGACTTCTAGTACCGTTGAGAGGTTCACTATTTTAATATGCTGTAGTTGCCATGGAAGATCAATTTTTTTTCCTAGATCAGGCCTGATTTTTTTTTTGTCGTTTGTTCATACAAGTTTTAAAGTTATCTAAAACATGGTTGAACAGTTTAACAGTAAATTTAAATTTATCTAAAACTTTTTTAACTAGATTATAATCATATAGTCACTATTTTGTCAATTGAAAGATTAATAGGGCACCCAAGAAGAATTTCTAAAATAAAATAGAAAAACAAAAAACGTGGGAAGTATAAAATAAATTACAAATTTCAAAAGGGAAGAAGGAAGATGACAGTCTCGGTGATGAGTCTCCGACTCCGAGTGGAGATGGGCCCAGACGAAACAGCGTCGAAGTCGCGAATTCGTAAAGCTAAGTTCACAATCTCTGACGTTAAGTAAAAAAGGCGCGCTTTCACTAATCTCATCGTTTCTTAAATAATCCATTTTCGCCATAGATTCCGATCATATGTTAATCAAGTTCTCACCTTTCTTCTCTTTCTCGTTCTGGGTTCACGTTTGATGAGCTCTGAGTGTTTCAAGTTCTCACCTTTTTGATCTTTCTCGTTCTGGGTTCAGTGTTGGTGAGGTGTGAGAGTAATCAAGTTTGATACGTATCTTGAGAGATGAGGAATCGTGGGTTAGTCGAAATAACTCTGCTTTGCTCTCTCGTTGTCTCTTTCCGGATAGATTCTGTCACCTCTCTAAACTCGGATGGTTTGGCTTTACTTTCGCTTCTCAATCACTTTGACAAAATACCACCTCAAGTCAACTCCACGTGGACATCTGAAACCACTCCGTGTAATAACTGGTTTGGTGTCATTTGTGATGATTCAGGCAACGTCGACACTCTTAATCTGAGCACGTCTGGGTTGTCAGGCCGATTAGGTCCTGAAATTAGGGAGCTTAAGAGCTTGGTGACTCTGAATCTGAGTGTCAACAGTTTATCTGGTCCATTGCCTTCCAGTTTAGGAAACTGTACTTCCCTTATGTATTTAGGTTTGTCTGAAAATGGGTTTTCCGGAGAGATTCCAGATACTTTTAGTAGCTTGAAGAACTTGACGTTTGTGTATCTCAACTCAAACTTCTTCAGTGGTGGGTTGCCTCAGACCTTGTTTCAGCTTCCCTTGTTACAAGTGCTGAATCTTGAAAACAACCATCTTAGCGGTCTGGTTCCTGCAAGTGTTGGTGAGTTGAAAGAGCTTGTAGAACTAAATTTGTCTCAGAATGACTTGTCTGGTTCCATCCCTGAGTCGATTGGGAACTGCAGTAAGCTGGAACATCTGCTCTTGAGCGAGAACTACCTAAATGGTTCGTTGCCTGAAAGTCTCAACCTGTTTCCCAGTAATAACAGATTTGGAGGGAGGCTTCGTTTAGGCTCAAGCAACTGTAAGAAGTTGGTGACTTTAGACCTGTCCTACAATGATTTCCAAGGTGTTGTTCCTCCTGAAATTGGCAACTGCAGTAACCTTCAGTTTTTATTCATCAGCAACTGTAACTTGAGAGGTAACATTCCATCATCCTTGGGTATGTTAAGAAAGGTTAAGCGTATTAACTTCAGCTACAATCTTCTCTCTGGGAATATCCCTGACGAGCTAGGGAACTGCAGCAGCTTACAAACCTTGACGCTGCGTCAAAACCAGCTCCAAGGCGAGATACCCCCTGCATTGGGTAAGCTAAAGAAGCTAAAATGGCTGGAGCTTTTTGATAATAAGCTGTCAGGTGAGATTCCTATTGGCGTGTGGAAGATTCAGAGTCTGACAGAGATTATTGTTTTTAACAACACTCTCACCGGAGAACTACCAGTTGAAGTTACTGAGCTAAAGCATCTTGAGAGGCTTATGATGTTTAACAACAGATTTCATGGAGAGATACCCATGAGTTTAGGCGTGAATATAAGCTTAGTGGATGTGGATCTTATTGGTAACAATTTTACAGGGGAGATACCTACCAATCCCTGCCATGGACAGAAGTTGAGGTTTTTTAACTTGGGTTCTAATCAGCTTCATGGTAAGATACCACCATCTGTTGGTCAGTGTAAGACCCTCAAGAGATTTATCCTAGGAGGGAACAAGCTCTCTGGTGTACTTCCGGAGTTTCTTGAGACACATAGTCTTGAGCATGTGGACTTCAAAGGCAACAGCATTGAAGGATCCATCCCTCGCAGCTTGGGAAGCTGCAAGAATCTTATGACAATGGACCTTTCTCAAAACAAACTCACGGGTCTGATACCTCCAGAACTGGGGAATCTACAAAACCTGGGAAGGCTGAATCTTTCACATAATCACCTAGAAGGTCCTCTGCCATCTCAGCTATCTGGCTGTGGGAGAATACTGGAGTTTGACGTCGGTTCCAATTCATTGAACGGTTCTGTTCCGTGGAGTTTCAGAAGCTGGAAAAGCTTGACTACTTTGGTTGTCAGCGATAATCGGTTATCAGGAGCCATTCCCCCGTTCTTGGCAGAGCTTGACCGCCTTATAGATCTCCAGGTAGCTCGAAATGCTTTTGGAGCTGAGATTCCTTCCTCGCTTGGCTTGTTACAGAACCTCAACGGCTTAGACCTCAGCGGAAACGAACTCACAGGTGAGCTTCCAACCACTCTGGTGGGTCTTGTCAGTCTCGTACGGCTCAACATATCCAACAATAAGTTGACAGGGACTTTATCGGTTCTTCGAAGTCTTAGTTTATTACAGCTTGATGTCTCGAATAATCAGCTCAGGGGTCCAATACCGGAGAAACTTATAAAGAATTCATCAGCATTCTTTTTGGGAAATGCAGACCTCTGCATTCAAAGTTTTCACTCTGTGACCCGTAACGAGTTTAAAACTTGCAAAGGTAGTCAAGACAAACTTAGCACCTGGAAGATTGCTCTTATAGCAGTGGGGTCTTTTCTATCTGCATTTGCTTTGGGTTTTGCTATAGCTTTGGTTTTTCTCTGCTGCAAAAGAGGAGTCAAGACACAAGAAGATGCTCATGTCCTAGACGAGGAAGAAGAAGGCCTTTCCTTGTTGCTTAACAAAGTTCTTGCAGCCACTGACAATCTAGATGACAAGTACATCATCGGAAGAGGAGCTCATGGAGTTGTTTACAAAGCCTCATTAGCCCCAGGGGAAGAATACGCCGTGAAGAAACTCATCTTTGCTGCGGAACATGTACGTGCAAACCAAAATATGAAGAGGGAGATCGAGACAATTGGGCTAGTTAGGCATAGAAATCTCATTCGGTTGGAAAGGTTTTGGTTTAGGAAAGAAGTTGGCCTGATGCTGTACAAGTACATGCCCAATGGAAGCCTACACGACGTTCTGCGCAGAGGAGAAACCAGTCTTGACTGGTCTGCACGGCTCAACGTAGCCCTTGGGATTGCACACGGGCTAGCGTATCTACACCATGACTGTCATCCACCAATCATCCACCGTGACATCAAACCAGAGAACATACTCATGGACTCAGAGATGGAGCCTCACATTGGAGATTTCGGATTAGCTAGGATTCTAGATGACTCAACTATTACAACAGCCACCATCACAGGCACCACTGGTTATATAGCACCAGGTACATTTGCTTAAACTCATATTTTATTTACTGTTCATTGTCTGAACTTTTGCTTTTCAAACAGAAAATGCATACAAAACAGTGAGATGCAAGCAATCAGATGTTTATAGTTACGGAGTTGTTTTGCTCGAGCTGGTAACTGGAAAGAGAGCAGTCGACAGATCTTTACCTGAGGAGACCGATCTCGTGAGCTGGGTCAGATCTGTATTAAGCAGCTCCGAGGATGACGATGATGATACTGTTGGTCCAATCGTTGATCCAACGCTAGTGGATGAGCTTCTGGATAGAAAGCTTAGAGAACAAGCAATTCTACTTACAGACTTGGCACTTCAGTGTACGGACAAAAGGCCAGAGAACAGACCTTCCATGAGAGGTGTTGTGAAAGAGTTGACTGATGTGAAAGATCTTGTAAGAAGCACTTCTGGTCCAGTTCAATAGTTTCGGTTTACAGGTTTATAGTAGCAGTAAGAGTGGAGTATCTTACTATTCTCTCTGTAACCACTAATACTGATATGTTATAAAGTAGCATCGAGTAACATTAAACATGCTCCAAAAAAACAAATATAACAGTAGATGAGAATACCAAGCTCACAAATATGTTTATGTTTTCACACTCGAAAAGTATATGTTTATACCACCATGAAGATTATACACAATAATTGCTTACCAAACGTGTATATAACGCTCAATTTCATATACAAATGTAAAGGACTAACACACCTACAGTTTCCACAAATATATGCCACCATGAGTATTACAGATTTATATGGTGTTGTGTATATCCCTCCCCTATGTATAAAAATGCGAAAAGCGCTTTTCTTGCGCTTCAAGAATCATACTCCCTCCCAGTCCAGTCACTGGAGATTGTGAAAAGCTCATAAACTTTTTTCAGACGACAAAGTCGTGTAACTGATGAGGATTAGAGAATCTGCCATCTTGCTGGTTTCCAAGGCCAATGTAGCGATTGTAATCATCCACACCAAACCCTTGATAGTTCATCAAGCTGTCGTAATCTCCAGTAGTAGTAACACTGTCTGGTTTTGGATCTGCAAAGACAAGGTTTCCTTCTGCAACAGATGTATATGCAATGTTGTTGTTGTTGTTGCTTCCATGATGTTGTTGCTGAGAAGAAGAAGAGTCTTCGTGTTTGAGCTGAGATGTTTCATGCATTTTGTTCTTGTCTTGATTAGAGTTAGGGAGTAACTCTGATGCATCACCAAACTCTTCTTTATACATCTCTTCGATCATCGGTTTCCATAGCCTAACTCTCGCGTTGATAAACCAGTTCGCAACCTAAAGATTTTCAAGAACCAGAGAACCACTCAAATCAAAGCAAAGACCAAAGACTAAGCCAACAACAAAAGTGACATCTCGCCTTCTTATGTTACCTGGTTTTTGGATAGTCCTGTCTGCTTAGCAAGCATGATTTTCTCTGATTCCTTAGGATATCTACAAAAAGAAAAGCTCGAGATTGATACTAGTGAAGCAAAGAGAATCAAGAATGTTGTCTCTTAAATTAAACACCTACGGGTGAAGGAAATGCTCAAAGAGCCAAGCGCGGAGTATAGAGACAGAGTTTTCAGGTAAGCCTCTTTGTGGTCTCCAAGATGGTCTAACCATTCCAAGCTGTTGATGCAAAGCTCTCTGTTGTCTCAACCTTTGATCTAAATACCTAAGACGTGGTATCCTCTCTCCTTGTTCTTCAGACGTCTCTTTCTCCCCAAGCTTCCCTCTAATCACCTGAATCTGCTCTTTTATCGCGTCCCGCAAGCAGCGGAAATGGCGAGAGATTCTGTTCAGAGCCACTGATGTGTAAGGCTTAGCTGCTCCAAGACCTGTTACCATCTCGAAAGATGAAGCTAGAGCCTCCATTTGATGGTAGTATTGGTTGTACCTTTTATCTACCTACAAATATTTTTCGAAAACAATCATACAACATCAATGCAAGACTGGTTTTCGACATATTTAGATGAAACATTGGTTTCGGTCCCAAATATTAGTGTTTGATATATATATATATATATATATATCATCCAACTTTCAAATCGGTGAAGAAATATATTTACTGATTATTTAAGTCTATTTTTTATCCTTTTTTATATATTCTTTCAAGAACAATCATCAACAACAATAATATCATCGTTGAGATTTTCTATAAAATACTTTAAGAACCTAACACCAATATATAAAGAACTTTGATTAATTTATTTATCACCAATAAATTTTAAAATAGAAATCCAAGAAAATTAACAATCATCTTTAAATATTGTGGATTTTGATTAAATTAATGTACCTCATCGACCATTGTTAAGAGCTTGTTCTTCTTGCTCTGAAGTTCTTGACGTTCTTGAGGAGATAACTCTTGCACCTTCTCGTGTTCTATATTGTTATCACTCGACCCATTAGTAAAGTCTTGACCTCTCTCATTGTTGTTGTTCTTGGTCTTCTTGTTACTATCACCCAGTTTCATATCTTTCCTGACACTAACAACTTCATCAAGCAGTTGTTGTGTTGGTTTAAGGTAACGAGATCTTAGAACGCTACTCACAAACCCTGATGTCTCGTAACGGTAATTGTTGTAGAATCCAACTCCATTGTTGTAACCAGATGAAGGCATCTGCTCAGCTTGATTTTGATGATGATGAGTATGACTCAAGCTCTTCCCATTCTCATCATTACTGTAACTCAACTGGTTTGAGAGATTCTGGTAATGGTATTGGATCTGGTTACCTAGACTCAATGAAAGTCCTCCTCCTTGAAAGCTTAGATCGTTGAGACATGTATTGCTTGTTGGTGGGATAAAAACCATCTCGTTTGGTACACCACCACCGGAGTTTGGGATTTCAAGACCGCCGGAGAATGATGCGGCGGAGGAAGAAGAAGCTTGTTGTTGTTGTTGTTCGTTGAGATAGATGGGTTCTTGGTACAGGGGTTGCATGCCGACACTAGTTGGGTAATAAACCGCCATGTACTTTATATACAAAACAAAAATGTTTTTTATTACAAGTGAGTTTTATCTCATCCAACTGATCTCTTGTCTGAAAATGAGTTTCCCTGTAAGAGAAATAGAGAGAGAGAGACGTGTAAGTTAGAAACAAGATTCTTTGTTAAAACATCGTATTCTCACGCCGTAATTACATATGGAAAAATTCAAGAAAATTTTAAAAAATGAAATGAAACCCAGAAATCTCTAAATTAGGAAAGAATTAAAACCCTAATCTTTATTTAGAAGATGAAATCATGAAAGATCCATATATAATAAAAAGTGTTTATTTTCATCAGATAATGATTTCATATTTTCATGTATGATGATTATAAGTATAACATGGAGAAGAAGATGATCATTTCTTTCCAAAAGAGGAAAGCTTCTTTAAAAAAGAAAGAAAGACAGTACAGATTAATCAAGAACCTGAGAGAGATTGTGGATATGGCTCTGAATCAGGGAACACAAGAAAAGAGAAGAACTTCGTAATAGTCGAAGACAAAAAGAGATGAAGACACCCAATCCCAAGAGACGATCAATTATTGCAAATTATAATAAACAAAGTTATTCTCTACCCTTTTTCTTGTGTGTATCACTCACAAAGAACAGAACCAACCCATCTTATCATTGGAACCTCGACAACAAACACCAGATTTTAAAATTAATTTAAAAAATAATCTTTAACGAATATCAACCAATATCATAATAATCTATGCAGAAAATTTGACAATCTCTACCAGTAATATTTAATTTTATTCGAACCGAAGAAGCTTCTATATCACATTTATTATTAATATTATTTTGTTTTTTTCTCTGCCAACCATTTAGAGAATAGCACGCGTGAAGCAGAAAATTCAATTTATTTATTTTTGTGTTTGGATTATTGTAGATAATAGAGAATATTTCTTCCAAAATACGACTTTATATACATTTCTATTTCAAACTATCGATAAACAAACTAATATTATTGAAACGGAACGAATATCATTGACTTGACTAATGACTTGGTACGTATATTCAAACAAATAGAATAAACAAATGGTGAATTATTTTTTTACAGAAAATGAAAAAAAAATTGTTGAATTTCATATTGTATTTTTTGTTTTGTTAGAAAATTTAATAGCTTGGACACAAATTCAAGCAACCGTTGAATTGTTTTACTATCAAAATTGCCCACCAAAGTTTGATTGAGTTGTTAACTAGAGCATCTCAAATTAATCGTAGTTGTGCTAATAAAATCATAAGTTAGTGTGAACCAACAACATATGTTTTTATTTAGTATATAGTCGCAAATCCCTGTTTATATGGGAGCATGAAACATGTGTTACGTGGCATGATACATGGAGTAAATTTTTAAGTGATCATAATGGTGTCTATGAATTTGTAATTTAAATCAAATAAGCATTTCTTATTAAGTGACGTGCAAAGGAGGAAATTAATTAACTCAATTTTCAAGTTTTTCTGTATTTCTTACATCATAATTAGTTAATAGAATCGGATTTTTTTTTAAAGTATACAAACGGAGAAAATATCAACAAATCAGTTTATTATTATTAATGTTTAATTGCAAAAGTGCCCTTGGAGCTAGAGAATTTTTTCTTTGTGAGAGGTAAACTGAATAATTTGATTTGCTAGAAGTGTTCTTGAGGAAGAAGTGTGTCTGCTCAGTTGCTTAATTGTGGGATTAAAGGGCCTTAACAACCAGTTGGTGACTACCCAATGCCTTCCTTGTAAAGAAAAATCTAACTATTGACTATTTTCTTAAATGAGTTAAGGATAAACTTAATACTATTCATAAGCAGTTAGGTATGTATGAAACTAGGAAAGGTATATATTCAAAAACAAGTTTTTTGAGCCTTCTGATAGGTCGACTCCTTGTCCCACGGGATTTATGGAGGTTGTGTAATAAATAAAGAAAAATTAAAATAGAAATGATGAAAAAATGAAATAAATAAGGTAGATGTGTTGGACGCGAGGTTGGTGAAAGTTGCCAAAAACAAAAGACTTGGACGCGAAATTGCCTGATGGACGCTAACGGAAGGAAGCTAACAGCTTTGTGTCAATACCAATAAATGTTTAATCCGCGTTCAAGTGCGACTGTTTAATTTATTTTAATAAAATAAAAATAATAGAGAATACACAAATGTTATAAAATATTTCTGTTTAATATCATCAGTTGTCATATATATCTTAAATCACAGATAATTTATAATTTTATTTAAAAAGAAGATTTTTTGTACATCATTAATTAATTTAATGAGTTGTTTAATAAAAAATCATAATGATTTTCAAATAATATAGAAGGGATTTTAATTTTCCTGCTGCATATTTTTTTATTTCATTATTTTATCAACATTTTGAGTCTCAGTTTGTCATATAGATTGGAACAGCCGACACAAACCTTTCGAGGAGAATCAATGTATTAACAAAATTAGATTATGTATATTTATATTCATGAGTGGAATATTTCTTTTCTTTGGATAAACATATCTCTAATGTAGAGTTGATAAACGGCAGGTGGAATATGGGGAAATAAACACACCATGATATCAAATAATTAAACTTTCTCAAATAGGTTAAATGAATGCAGTTTTCTAAAGCAAAGTATGATGACTTTTGAAATGATAATAATAATAATAATAAATTTATAATTTAAGACGGTGATGAATATGTTTTGTTTCATGATGATAGTGCACGACATAAGACGGTCCTGAATCGATTTTGTGTTACAAAGAGCAGTCGCTAGCAACATCCATTCAATTTTTTTTTTATGGTTAGAGATAGAGACCTTAAGTTTTTGTATAACAGTTTTTTTTTCTCGCTATACTAAGGTTGTTTCTTGTGCGCTTGTAGTTAAATACTTAAAGAGATAGTTGATTGTTAATGAGAGAGATGTTTAGATATGCTCGTGATCATCAAGTAAAGTTCACTCTTTGTTTTTTCCTTGCTTACTTCTTGTTGTGATTCATGCTTCTGGTATAGCTAAGCAAGGAGATATTAATCAGAACTAAAACATTTTTTTTTCATGATGTAACAAAAAGCTAAGTGAAGCAAAGAAACTTGAGTCCAGTGCACATTACAATGCTGATTCTAGGAAAGAGTAAAGATAGAAACATAAAGAAGAAGGTATAAAATTGACTAACAAACTCATCAAAAGATAGCATCTATTCTTCAAGTCAGTTTGAATCATCATTGCCTTCTCTTTGCATGGATTCATCTGATGAGTCTCCAAACTCTTCTCTGTACATCTCTTCTATCATTGGTTTCCAGAGTCGAACTCTAGCATTTATGAACCAGTTTGATACCTTACACCACAAACAACACACACACAAAAATGATCTAAATCAGATTCTTGATGATGACAAATGTTCAAAGACAATGCAGGGTTAAGATTCAGATCAAGTTACTTGGTTCTTTGAAAGCCCTGTCTGAGATGCCAACATCAGCTTCTCTGCATCACTAGGATACCTATTTCCATTACAATAAATTAAAAACGTTATTTCTCTCATCCCTACTATTAACCTAACTTAAGCAGCAAGAAAACACTTAACGGATGCAAGAAATGGTGAAAAAGCCAAGCCCTGAGAATCGCAACAGATGTTTCAGGCAAGCCTCTGATGGGTTTCCAAGCATGTCTCTGAGGTCCTTGGACCCAACCGAGACGCTGAAGCGATGATGGAGTGTTCCCATCGAACAAGGTGAGCTGTGACAGACCAGAGGTCATGATCTTGGGAACAAAATCTTGAGAGATGATGAATCTTCTACGAAGAGAGTTGAGCTGAGAGAGGATAGCTTCTTGGAGTGAACCGAAATGTCGTGTCATGGCTTGGAGTGCTAAACCGGTGTAGAGTTTTGATGATCCTTCTCCTGCTGCTTCCTCAAATGATGATATTACTTGCTCCAGTTGATTGCAGTATATGTCAAACCTCTCATCGACCTATTGATATAACCGGGAAAATAAACCGGATTTAATTAAAATATCAAAAACCAAAGGAAAGAACTTTGGATAATTTGGAAAATGAATCTTACTACAATTTTAGTATAATTTTTCTTAGTAATCATAGTTTAATTTTTTTTTGAAAATTTAGGTATCATAATTTTTAGTCTTAATATTTAAAAATTGGAGTTTAAAGCAAGTTAGATGGTTTTGTTGGTTTTTAAATAGAATCCTACTATATAATTCTAAATCTTATAACTACACTATGTTGTTTAATAATTTTAGGTTTTAGTATTTAATATATAGAAATTCGAGTTTACAGCTTAGATTTAGATGGTTTTGTTGGTTTCCAAAAATAGATGATGTGATTTATGTTTAAATTAATGTGTCCAAGGTGGAAAAAGATTACTTCCATAATAATTATCCTCAAGATTATAGTGACTGACCTGTTGCAACAAACTGAGAAGCTTGGTGATCTTGATATGAAGCTCATGATTCTCAGGCAAAGACATGAAACCTGAGTTACATAGTTCAGATTTGATCTCAGAGGACAAGCCAAAGCCGGGTCTCCTTCTTCCTGGAAACAGTTGTTGGATAAGAACGTCGTTGCAAAGCTCAACTTCTCTACTACCAAGGTCGATAACTTCTTCTAAAAGGCACCGCGCTGCCTTGACGTATCTTGAATCTAACGAAACAGTAGTGTGAGATGAAAACTCGTGTCCTAATCTAAACTCATCCATCTTCTTCTACAAGGAGAGAAGAAAAATAAGTGAAAATAAAAGCTTTATGGGCACTGTTGTCTTTACTCTTTTCCCTAAACAAGAAGCAAAGCAATATTATATAAATGTATATTTGATTTTTAAAGGAACTGTTAAGTTGACTTGTAGGCCTGTAGCAGAAGTAGCTGTTGAAACCTAGTTGCTAGTTACCATTAGTGGTCTATCCAGAGATTACCTCTAGAATTTCTAGCGAGAAATGAAGTTTTTCACTGATTTTATGCTGTTTACTGAGGTAGGTCATTATCGAGAAGACCATGTGATGTGTCACATACGTTGAAAAACACTAATCGAGGTAATCAGTGGTCAAAGCTGGTTTTATATTCAATTATTGTGGTAAGAATAGCACTGAAGACTTTGAAATCACGAAGCACCTAGAGAGTAAGAGCCAATGCTGCGGCCTGCAGGAAAAGCACTTTGCATTGCTTACCTATACCTCCACCTAATTATACTAGCACTTAATAAATAATTAAATAGTTAAATAAGACAATGAATTAACACCAGTCCAAGAAATTTATTTTTTGGTATATCTTTGTCAATAGAAAGGGATTTCAAATATATATGGTCCCTCTCCTCTGAGCAGGAAACAACAGGCTTTTTGCATAAATGCTTCCTCTTACCTTGCATTGCATCAGTAGCCACAGTTCCCTTTCTGAGCTTCGAACTTTTTAGGGAAGTTCAAAAAAAATTTAAAAAAAGAGAGAAAAAGACACACACATGCAAACAACAAGTGTTAATTTTTATATACTACTCTTTTTAGTTTTTAATATCTACCGATATTTTTTTAGAATGTATAATATCACTAAGTTCTTCCTTGATAACTAGCTATTTAGTTAACTCTTTAAGATTATTACAACTCTAAAAATTAAGAGATGTTAACAGAGCCAGTGACAGATTATCATTAGGAGATCAAAATGTTATAGTAAGATCCAAATAAGAGTATGTACTCTTCGAGACTTTCGTAAGAGTTTCAACCTCATTGAATGTCCATTTACAAAACTCTGGTAATAAAAAGGGAAAAATGGTTGATTCAGAGTCTTTTATTAAATTCATGATTTCTATTATTTATTGGAAATTTCAGAGACTGTGTTTGCGTCTGAGCCATAAAGGCAAAGGAACATGAAAATTTTAAGAATAGTGTGTGTGTGTGTGTGTGTATTCGTTGATAGTAGCTGCTAACTAGGACAACTCGTAGATGTTGAGAAGGCACTGCAAAGATCTTGAAGACATTGCTTTGGCTTCTCATTATTCCTACGTCAACTTGCAACACATCCAATAGGCCTTCGAGTCTTCAACTTATGAGTCATGACCTATTCCTAGCTTCTATTTACTTTATTAACCTTATAATACCACTTCTAACCCGTTTTTGTTTTTTTTTTAGTTGGAGTTTGAAGTAAATTTTCTTCATCCACATTCGAGTAATAGAGTAGACAAGACAATAACATACAGTCATTTTATTAACCCATTTTGTTAGTTCTAGTTTAATAAGCTACTAGAGTTTCACTATTTAAGCGTTATTTATTTTGACCAACAAGGAAATTTTAAAAAATTAAATTGACGAAATTATCAATTCTTCAGTTTCATCGTTGACATTCGGTTTATGAAATTGTCTGGGTGGAATATGCTTTGTTAGAAAGGATGTTTTAATATCTTTTTTTTATGTTTTCATTCAAACATCATTGAAATGGATTGTGTGGACTTACTCAAAGTAATTTAAGAATCCGAAGATTAGACTTAAAGGAATTCTCCCAGTTTAATAATGTTATTTTACATTTTCAATTAATGTATATCCTTCGTTGCCTAAATATCTGTGTTGATTCACATACAAAAATAAGGATATCCTTTATCATTCTATATATATTGTAACCAGTCGATACTTGGTGTATTCTCTGAAAATTCACAATAACATCCAAGCTGGCCAAGTTTATCCTTTTTGATAGTTTTTCTTCTTATTTAAAAAATGTCAATATAGAATTTTAATACAATTTATATTTACTTTAAGTTTTAATTGTAAAATTATAGTATATCTAATATGTTAATAAAAAATATTAATTATTTTTAATATGTGCGAAAAATATAAAAATATATTTTTATGAAATAGGGAGTATAAATTTGCTGGGATAAATGTTTGAGAAGTTTTTAAAAGTAACAATGTTGTATTGCAGGATTAGGCAGTATCTATTAAATTACAGTTATAACCTTGCACCGTTTCACCGTCAGCAGAACTCAGGACGACTCTGACAGCATCGCTGACACAAACATAATCTAAAAAGCCTTAGGATAGTACACCGTACACGTGGCAACATCATGACCATCCCCCTGACGATCTGAAATAATCTGAGGAGAGATCTCATTTAAACAGAGAAGAGGGACCCCACAAACCCTCAGATTCTTCCTCGAGCCTTCCTTCTCCTTTCTTCTTCTTCTTGTCCAAAGGCAAAGGAGGGGAGAGATCATCTCCTTCTCACTCCGTCTCTAACTACAAAGACATGGCAAGTTCTGGTGCTCCTTCTCACAAGGTTTCCTTCTCTCAGTTTCAGCTCTGTTTTTATCTCTTTTGTGTGTGTCGTTGACTTAGGGTTTTGACTTTTTTTGGTTTGTTTAAAACATGGTTATGGTTAGGCTTTGAGCAAGATAGCGTGTAAAAGGCTTCAGAAAGAGCTTGTGGAATGGCAGATGAATCCACCTACGGGTTTCAAACACAAGGTCACTGATAATCTCCAAAGGTACATACTATATAGTTGATTGCTGACTTTAGAATAATTGAATTTAGGGAACTGTAAGTGTGAAATTCGATTGGTTACAGATGGATAATCGAAGTTATTGGAGCGCCAGGGACTTTGTACGCGAACGAGACCTATCAGCTTCAAGTTGATTTTCCCGAGCATTATCCTATGGAGTCACCGCAAGTGAGTGTTTAGTGATGACTTTGCTGCTTAGATTATACACTTTATACAGTCTATACTTAAATGGGATTCGAAAATAATGCTTTGATAATGAAGAGTATTGATCTCTGCTCTATCGTTGATTCGAGACTTGAGCATAATTAGTCCACGTAGCTGAAACTATATAGATGCAAAGATATTCGTGTAAAAAAACAAGGATTGAAAATACTCTATAAAACCGTAGGCATATTTATTAGAAAACCTTGAGAACCATAAAATCCTAATTAAAATAGAAAACTAAAAATAAAGAAAATAAAAATAAATGGTGATTATTCTTATTATAGATGTCATCTTGCTATGTTTTGTTAACTGTACAGGTGATTTTTCTTCCTCCGGCTCCTTTGCATCCTCACATTTACAGCAATGGGCATATTTGCTTAGGTACGTGAGATTGTACTCTGTTTCTTCCATTATCATTCTTTCTCTTTTGGTTTACATTCTATTACTTTGGGTTACTTTTCTTGTAACTCGATGAGACTTCTCAACGCGCTTTTGTGGCAGAAACAAGTTATAGCGAGTTATCTTATGTTTTTGACACCTTAGTACAAGGTTGAGTCTGTATATACATATCAAACCTATGTAAGAGATGTATAAACCGTGTAAGAAGGTGCCATGAATTTGCATTTCCTAATCTGAAGTCTTGCGGTTAATATGAATGACCCTCTTCAGTGCTTTATACACCTTAAGATGCTTTAGCGTCCAGTGCTACATATATCGGTATAAGATCATATGATCAGTGTTGGCAAGAGAAACAGAATGAGTAAAACGTGTGGATTCTGTCTTTCATCATTTTATTGTTCAATAGTATATTCTTAAAACATAGGCTACTCTGAGGGGAGAATCTGACCACATGTATCCTTTGTAGATATTCTGTATGATTCGTGGTCTCCAGCTATGACTGTGAGTTCCATCTGCATCAGCATCCTCTCCATGCTCTCTAGCTCCACTGAAAAGGTAGATGCAACTCTTAAACTCTGTCATAGGCCATTTTTATAGTCTCTTTGTTCATACGCAAAAGCTGAACCTTCTTACTCTCGCTTGGTTGCAGCAACGACCAACCGATAATGACCGATATGTGAAGAACTGTGGGAGCGGCAGATCACCAAAGGAGACTCGATGGTGGTTCCACGATGATAAAGTATAAACCACCCATCCATCAAAACCATTAATGTATAATAATCCAAAACATTGATACGAGGTTTGTTTGTTGTCTAATTTTAATTTAATAATCGGGTTTCAAAGCTTCCCTAAACCCATATCAAAATCCGTGAATGATGTAGAAAAATTAAACAGTAACAATATTACTAACTTAAATCTTCCTAACTCTAATTTTTAAACGTTACTAACAAAATACCCCCAACCTAATCTCTCTGATGCTTCGCTATTAGGTCATATATATACATCAGGAAGAATATAATCTCAACTACTACTTTCCCCCTTTGATTTTGTCTTGTCACCATGAAGCCGACGACAAAGACGACGGTTGAGGAAACGAAGCCAAAGATGGGTTCTGAAAGATTCTCTGACCGGTAGCGAGTATATGTCGTGGATCAAACTCAGCCTTCATGGTTCTAAACTGGTCCCATTTGTCTCCATAATGAGCCACCCACTCCTCTTGTGTTGCGTGGTGAGGAAGATACTGCTTCACATTGATCTTGGCTTGATCACAGAACTCCAAGATCCTACGGTTCTGATCTTTCAGATACTCTAGCTTCTGCGTTTCCTCACCGTCCGATAAAGCTGATCTCAATAGAGCCACCAGGTAGAAAACTTCCTCGTCCGGTGTAACGGCTGAGCTTCTTTCGTCCCATCTGGCATCACCAAAAAGATCAACACGTCAGCAAAGACAATATCTAATATAGTTAAATAAATGATGTGTGGGAGGGTCGTTGAGATCGGTTTGGTTTAGTAGAATCCGATTGGGACCTACCACCATTAGTTCTAGGAACTAAAAAACAACAAGACCAATCTCGACCGTCCAGATTGGACAACGAACCAAAAGAGAAAAAGATGGCCGACGATGATGCGTTATTATCAATCTTAGCTGGTTCGATTCGATGCACATGTGAACAAAGTTTTTCGGACAATCCCATGTACCACGTGTCAGTAGTTCTTTTTTAGTTTCGACATAGCATTTATTTTTTTGGACCACTAATTTAATCCCCACAAGTGTAACTTTGCATGCATGCAAAACTCGTTTTATTCTTTTGTTTTTCAGAAATTTCTAAAGTAAAACAGTGGTAATATCGATCGAGACTTACTTGTCTTTGTTCATTGGGTAGATAAGGATAGGGCCACTAGTTTTATTCCCCAAAATGCCCTTGAAAACGCCTTTGTCGAAATCAGAGATTCTTGATTTTGGTACGAATAGGTTGAGCCATGGGTGTGGAACCTCCCATAAATTCTTCGACCGGAGCTTCAGCTCCGCCTTGTGAACCCGGTCCAGAAAATCCACGTATTGTAAATCCGTCGTGAATACCGATGTCGGTATAAAATTCAATTTCTTCATCAAAATCTCTACTTCCTGGAGCAAACATAAAACCCACTTTTAATTTATTTAAAACCGGAAGAGGAAAATTAAAGTTAAAGGAGAAAAATTAAAAAGCTGTTTTGCTATTAAAGCCTACCAAAACCAAGGATAAGTTAAGATTCCAGTAGAGTTGGTTTTATTAAAATTTAATTAGAGTAAAGAGGAATCATTATTTGGTGAGTGGTCCATGACCCTGTCCACTACTTAATTAGTAACCATGATTAATTCGCTAGTGATAAACTAAACATAATAGTTCAGGTGGAAAAGCTAGATCTCTGTAGATCCTCTGTGGCTTCTTCATCATGTCTTCTTCCTAATTTAAATTATAATAAAACTCTTTTTGATTATATTTAAAGCCGACACAACAAAAATACTATGGAGACCACTTTCAATCATATAAACTAAAAGAAAACCATAATTTTTAATCATTATTTCCTCAATAATCGCATAGCGTTAAATCCTTCCAGATATTCATCATTATAAAAAGAAAAAAAAAGAACTCTTATCTAAAAATTTGAGAAATTCTTAATTAAATTTTTACCTGATCGACGGTGTCGGACTCGGACTCGTGGTAGTTCTTGGTGATCTCAAGGCAATACAGAACGGAGCCGTTAGAACTAACGGAGGAAATTTTAACGGGGTTACGAGGAGAGAAGAAAGAGGATCTCCAATTGTTGACGAGACCTTCGTCCACGATCACAAACCCTTCCACGTAATCAAACTTTGATTGACCATGCAGAGATATTAAGTACTCTTGGTCCTTAGTAAACACTTCGAAGCTCGAATACAAAACTCTTATCCATCTTACCTGTCACAACGATTATCATTTAGGTTTTCACTATAAATCCATGTGACAAAATATGTCAAAACAACAGTGAAAAGGTTAATATACTCATGGACCCGCCAGGGAATTTATTACGTGACAACATAAAATCAATTTCTAAAAAAAATATTTACCCTTTGGGGAGCAGGTTCGAGAGAGATTCGTGCTCGTGTAATGATCCCAAATTGACCTAACCCACCAAGAACTCCATGGAACAGCCTTGTGTTCTCTACTTCTGAGCATCTCATCACCTCACCTTTCCCTATTTTTGATTGAATATTTTGTTATTAAAAATTGAAAATCAAATCCAAGAAGAACCGAAAATATGAACTTGAACGTTTTTGTTTATACTAACCAGTTACAACGTCTAGCTCAAGGACGTTACTAATTTGAGGACCATGGTGAAAAGCTTGACCACTAATTCCAGCATTGGAGAGTGTACCACCAACGGAAAGATACAAGTAATCAGTCCATGACTTTGGTGCTAAGCCATGCTCCAACGTTTTTTTCAACACATCAACCCATAACTCTCCACCCCAAACGTCCACATACATTTCCTCTGGTTCAACAAGTGGCTCCGGGGTCCCTATATTGCTGTGGCTCATCTCCACCACCACACCGTTTCTCCCGGTCGAGGCCTGTCCGTTTATGGAATGGCCGTGTCCTCGGGCTGAGACCGGAAACGCCGTGGCTGAGCCGTAAGCTGTTCTGATGAGCCGTGCCACGTCTTCGGTTGAGGATGGATGAAGTACGGCTAATGGCTTCTCCGGAGACTTTAACATACCGAAGTCCGAGGAGACCGAGGCTAAGTCGGAGGGATTGAAGGTGAAGTGGCCGTCGACGTCTATGGCTCCTATGCGGAGGAGCTCGCTCGGACCAACGGCTATGATCAGTGTAGAAAGCGCGAACGTCATGAGAAGAAAGCTTGACGTCATTTCAAGAGTCATCAAGAATCAAGAAACCAAGATATGCGTCTCTCAGGGCACTAAAGGGGAAAGGAATATATAGAAGAAAGAAATTATTAATAAAATTGTTTTAGATGATGAAAGATTTTATTGGGAAATGGAAAAACATATATAGGAGATCCTTGGGAGTTCGTGAGAGCTAACGTAAGCCCAGATTACACTTTGAAGATTTTCTGAGCAACATGCACAGATTCTCTCTCTTTTTCGGTTTGGGTGAAAAGAAAATATTACTATTATAAAAAATTATATAACGAGTTTTAAAATCTTATTTATTCGTACAATTTAACGAGTTTGTGCGTTTATATGTGTGTCGAGAATATGAAGACAAGAGGCTCTCTATTTATAGGACAAAGAGTTTGTACCGGAGAAGATCACGTCATATTCTTAATAACAAATTCATCTTTAACAAAAGAACCGTGTGATATCTACGTGTCGATGGTTATCATTAACTATTCAACGTAGTAAATAAACATAAGATGTCTCAGCAAGACATTGTAGACCGAATACTTAAGGTTTGACTACTTCAAAAGATAGGCAGTATCAAATTTATCTCTAATGAAAACGTGTTTTATGAGCTTAAAGCTAGGTTACCATTGACTTGACTATCGAAAAATCAGTTGTCTGGGGACACCAAGAACAAAGTATAGTAGAAAAATCAACGATGTCGATGTATAGGATTGGTGTGTGAGTGATTTAAACTATGATTGTAACTAGGATGTGGTATAGTCATGGAGGAGAGCATGGGAGGAATGGGAGAGACGCAAAGAAATAGCGCCACGTGGATATTCACGTGGGAGAGGATGAGGTCACACGTGTGTGGTGAAAGAGTGGGGGTCCGCAGTTAGATACGGAGAATCCTAGTGGGCCCTCTTCTCTCCTGATATGAAGTTCACGTGGTGACTTGCACGGTAAAATCACTAAAAATGGATTATTATTAGATAACCCAAATAATTAACTAAATTTCACCAAAGAAAAGAAAAATATTTTGTAATAATTTATTTGGTAGATTATTTCGTAATAAAATGTTATTGTTTTTATCAATGAGAAAATCTTCACTATATAAGTTATAAAATTGTGTAAAAGAATAAACCAAGATAGATTCTTTTTTTTTAACCAAGATAGATTCTTTTTTTTAACCAAGATAGATTCTTCTTCTGCAGTACTTTGCAGTTGGTAGATTCTCTCTCTGGCTTCATCGAGAAATTAATTTTACAAAAGCAAATAATTTATTTTTAGTAATGGAAGATATGTATTTATGCATGATATAGTAGGTGAGGTCAGAAATGGTTTAACAAGAATATTTTGACTCCGTACATTTTTATTACTTTTAAATATGAGTTTTCCTTAGCTACTCTTCGTCCAGTGACTCGAGTCATGTATAATTAATTAAAACATATTAAACTAATATATAAAAATTGGTGTGGGAATGTAAGTCTAGTTCTAAAACAAATATTTTGACGTCAAGACACCTATTATTTAGGGTTTTTTTTTTCTCTGGATGAATAACGTGTGAATCTAACGCCTAGCAAGATTTGACGATAATTAGTTTGGTGGGCTGATCTGGTACTATATTTAATTTATTTTTCTGTAAAAACAATGTAGCGCAAGTTGGGTACTATCTGATGCCAAACTGAACATTAATACCTTTGCACGATAATAGAGATTGATACGTTTTACCGAATTTTCATATCTCATAGTCGCCAACTTGTTCTCATGTTTTGTTTTTCTTCTTCCGGATTTGCGTCTTATATTAATAATACTATATTAGATAGGATTATCAGTATTCACACTTCTATTTGCGTTGCTGAGACGTGTCGATATGATTAAATCCAAAAACACATACAGGTGTGTTACAGAACCGTACTTTTGCAGATTTTACATTTTATATAACACTTTTGATATTCTAATTTTTTTAAGACTTGAAAGACTAATGTTTACACTTTAATAAATGCATTTGCATTTTCCAAAATGAGTTTATAACAAATATTTGAGCAAAAGTATAATATGTGTGAAAACTGTATCAATATATATATATGGAAACAAAAAGTAAAATAAAATAAAACAAATAATTAATTAATAAACTAAAATACTTTTATGCCTGAATATGTTTAAAGTAGCCAATATGTTTAAAGTAGCCAAAAACATCAGTCTTCCATATATAAAGAGAATACTTGATTTCTTCCTTGTTGTAATCTTTTGGTTTAAGGAAAGCAGTCGTTAAGAAAGAAAAAACAAAAGAGAATAACTTCACAAGATTTATAGATTTTTAAAAAAAAATATCTATAGGTTTATTACTAAAAGGATAATAAAGATTTTTGCATAATATATGGATAAATTATAATTTTACTACAAATTTGATGCTATTT